>KZ451886.1:1366271-1424845 GCA_002786265.1 Apostasia shenzhenica | reverse complement strand
AACCAAAGCCGAACAAACCCGATTACAATCTCACCGGCTTTTTCTAGGAACCAAAGCCGACCAAACCTTACAAACACACCGGCTTTTTCTAGGAACCAAAGCCGACCAAACCTAGAATGAATTTTTACACGGGAAAAATTCTAACCCTCCTACTTTCCCACTTAATGAGAAAAATTAAACACCTCCACAAAAGGAGTGAATAAGAGAATGAAGTGATGCTAGTCTAGCTAGCCAACATTACAACTTGAGAGCAATAATAAAAAATACACAAGGAGCTCTATACGCATAAAGATTTGCAAAGAGAGAAAACTCATGAAAACCGAAAACGAGTTACCAACAACTCGTTTAGAAGAAATCGAAAGAAGCTAGATCTTGAAGAGAGAAAATTGTTTTCAAGAAACTATGAAATGCTTAAGTAAGAGTGTCTTCAAGTAAGAGCAAGAAAACTTCAAGAATAGCTCAAATAATCTTTTTCAAAACGCAAACTTGCCGATTTCAGAAAATCCAAGTGCAGAAACCAGAAACAATAACCTGAAATTATTTTGCCAGCAGAATGAAAAATGCAGCTTCAGGTTTTTGCTTGTTTGCTAGCCAAAAGCTTCTTCAAATGATCACTTCTTCAAGAATGTATGCAGATTTTTGCTAGGGAAGAAGTTAGGGAACACTTAGAGCTTGAGAGAAGAGCTTAGAACACTTAGAAAAAAATTTGCAAGTGAATGTTGTGTTTGTTTCCGTTGGGACAGCAGGAAAAAATTGTTTCAGCTAAGGGAAAAATACCCTTGATTTAAACTAATCAATAAGAGGATGCCAAGTGTCCATGTCCTACCCAAAGACCAATGAGAGGAAGACAAGAGGAGGGTATTTTGGACTTTTTCGGGCTCAAGAACCATGAAATAAAGTTCCAGATTTTCTGGAAACATGTTCCAGAAAAAGTGGCAGCAAAAACAATAATGTTGGAGTGTGAAATATTATAAAAATACTAAAGCATGCTTACTTAGTATGAGGACAAAAGAGGAGATGCCAAGTAGGATTATTATGCCCTTAAAATATGCTAAAAAGGACCACCATATCTCAGCTTGAGTACAAAAATTCTGAGCACAAAGATATGTGTTGGAAAACATCAACTCAATATTTCTCCTTTTAGAAAAAAGATAAAATATGAGAGAAAATAAGAGCTTTGTGGATATTTCATAAAGAGAGAGAGAAATGACACATCACAAGACTTTAAGAATATCAAATAATGCCTTTTAGCACAGCCAAAAATGATGTAATAACGGTCAAAATGCAATTCTGGGCGGACTGGGCGGTTCTGTCTAGGCCCAACAGAACCAACCGGTTGATTTGGTGAAATTGACCGGTTGCACAATTTTGGCTTAAAAAATGAGATGTTTGAAAGATATTTAGGCCACTAAAAAGATGGAATAAGATAACATTGTAGGCCTATAAATTCAAGTGAAAAGAAAAATAAAACATCTAAAAAAAATGAGTAAAAACTCTTGGCAAACTAACACATTTATATTAAGTCCTATGAAGTATAAGGAAAAACAAATGGTGAGTTCCGCTTCACTTGGACTTGAGAATATCCATCTTCTAATGGACGATTAGCCTGTAAAAATATACTTAGAAGAGGATTAATATTAAACCTAAAGTAATTGTGATTATCAAAATCAATGGGGTTCAACATCTCCCCCTTCCTCTGCAACTATCTGTTTGCTAAGTTGAGTCGTAGGAGGTTGCCCCCTCCTAACCCTCCTCATCAGGACTGTCCCGTGCGGGGGGTCGATCTCTTTGAAGATGGTGTACCCCTGCGACTTAGCATACAGGGATACGTCATTCTTCACTAGCCGCAGGAAATCTTTCAGGGGCCAGTTCTTCCCTTTCAGAACTTCCAGACTCCTCTGAACGGACGTCCCGGCCACCCACTGGGCATCACCAAGAAACTCGGTTGGGCAGAACCCAGGCGTCAAAGGAATCCCCAAATCCCCGCCTACAAAAAAGTAGAAATCCCTCCAGTCCGAATGGGAGCTGCTGGCCCCCGAAAACATCGCCTTCCTCGACCTCGACCGAAGGGCCAGACAGCCCCCATATCCTGGTACCATCATCCAGCTGAACAGACTCCGGAATAGCGTCAGACTCCATGATATTCCCCTGGCTTGCAACAGCTTCAGGAAGGAGTACATGTAAGCGACGGCGTTAGGGGAGAGCTGCGCCGGCACCAGTTGGAAGGAGTTCAGGACTTCTCTAAACTCTGGCTGAGGCGGCAGCATCAGGCCATATTCTACCTGAGCCCTGTATATGCAAACCGCCCCTTCGGGTGGACGGTTTGGCCGGAGGTCGGCAGCAGGCGGGATGACCATCAGATGTGGGTTCCCCCTGAACCCTTTGGTTGTGTTGAGCACCTCATGTTCCATCATGAGGGACTCCTGGTAGCTATTATCTTTCTGGAATTGCTCGGCCAGACCGGCCCACTCGATCTCTCCCCCTCCCATGGTTCAGCTTTCCTGACGAGCAGACGGAGTGGGTGGTTTCTTCTTATCTTAGGGTTGGAAGGAGGACGAAACCCTTCTGTTCCCCCATAAAAGGCCTTTTATAGGGAGCGGAAGTAGTTCCTTTCCTTCCGGACCGTCCGATCCCCTTGATCAGCGCGCCAGCCTCATCAGAACGTTCGTACTCTCTGACACGCCCAGGAATCAAAGCGGCGCACGGGCCTCGAGGCGGCGTGCGGTTCCCCAAGCGTCGGCCTTTCTTTTCCTTTCTTTTTCTTTTTTTAATATTTCTTTTTCTCTTTTCCTTATGAACGATATTCGAATATCATGCACGAGGGTTCGTGGGGTGTCTATTCTTTTCCTTATGTACGATATTCGTATATCGTGCACGAGGGTTCGAGGGGAACCACGCTTTTCCTTATGTTCGGTATTCATATATCGTGCACTAGGGTCCAGAGATAGCTATTCCGCCTTTTACTTAGAATTTTTCTTTACCACTTTTAAACCTTTTACTCACTTATGGATTCATGTTCTTTTCACCAATTTCGTATGTCTCAAAAAAAGGAAGAAAAGACGTACCAAAGAATTCATTTACAGCAAGTCTTTGAAAAAAGAAAAATCTATTTCATTGATAAAGTTTGATACAAATTCTCTCTTTGTCCTCACGTGTTCCTCTCATGAGTACAGGAAAAACAAAGAAAGATACAAGGCTTCAGAACTTAAACACCAGGTCTAGCGAGCATAGACCTCTTAACCAGGGCTCCTCCTCCTTGAAGACCAATCTACTACTTTGCTAACCACAGGCAGTAGATCTCTCTGGTGACTCCTCAGTTTCCTCACCTCAAGCTAGAGTTCCAGCCTCATCGGGGCCATCTACTTGAGAAGTCGATCCCTTGAGTGCCTCACAAGAAGAATCATCTCCTAGCAGGCTGAGGAGTTGGTTGAGGAGGAAGGCCCATCACCCCCGGAGACTCTTCAGTTTCCTCACCTCAAGCTATAGTTCTAGCTTTATCGGAGCTATCCGCTTAAAGGAGGGACCCTTCAAGTGCCTCAAGGAGAGAATCATTTCCTAGTAGGCTGAGGGGCCGATTGAGGGAGCAGACCCATCATCTCGGACTCAACTGAGGCTCTGCCTACTGGCCTCCAGAAGGATCACGTCGGCCTAACCACCTGGCTTCCAGAGGAGTCGCAGGGCTTTCTCCCGAAGTCCCTTGCGGAGAAGGCCAACTTTCCCAACCTACGTAGGACCTTGGTGGAAGGGTCTCATCTGAAGGACAACTTCCAAGCTCGAAGAACCTGTTTGGCCCCTTGGAACCACAGAAAGGAAGCACCGTCGGATCCCTGATACTCTCCTAATTCAAGATACCCGCATCAACCAATGCCTGCAGAAGGACATCAAAGGCTGCTTGGTTCTGCACTTGGCGACCCACCGGCGAGGCACTAACAATCTTCACCGCCCTCCTCACCGTTTCCTCCAGATCCTCCATGCGTCGACTCCGCCACCCGGAGCTATTCTCCACCAAGGCCCGAAGAGAGCGGACCTCAGTCTTCAACGCCACCTCCCGGCGGCATGCTTCGAAGGCCGCCTCCTTCGCCCCTGACGAAGCCTCCCTAGCCTCAGTCAGCTCCTCCCTCAACCTTCTTCTCTCCTCCCTCAAAGCCTCCCTATCATCATCTAAGTCCTTTATTCTTTTTTGGAGGTCTTTGACGTGGGCGGAGTGGGCCTGACTCACACCCGCCAGATTGCGACTAAACTCCCCCCTCGCAATCTCACTCTTATTAACCCACTCCACATTAATCTGGGTTAGGGAAGCCAACCTATCTTCCATTTGATACAACTTCCCCAGCTGCTCCCTCTGGTCAGTCAGAGAGCGCTTTGTAGCCTGAGACAAAGCGCCCTCCAGCTCTCTTACCTCCCTAAGGTAGCGAGCCTCTACATCCTCCTTACCCTTTACCACCCCTAGGGCCTCATAAGTGTTTCCTAAAATTTTCTCCTCTACCCGCCTAATCTCACTCAGGCGGTCTCCCAAAGCGCCCCAAGTCTCTCCAAATCGAGCATTGAGAGCAGCCAGGAGAGTCTCTCCTTTCTCCTTAGTCACCTCCTCCATTATATCTCCTGGCCCCTCAATACCAGGAATGCTTGCAGGGGCATCGACAAGGACCTTCTCCTTATTCCCCTGGATCCCTTCCTCCAGCTAGGAATCTCCCCCTTCTATACTTTTCTTGTCCTTCTCCCCCTTCTCCCCCTCAAGATCTAACGGAGGGAGGGAAAGGGAAAAGGGCTTCTTCTTCTTCCCAGGGGCAGAGATTAATGTACCTAGGGCAGGTCTGCAAATTATCAGAGGACCTTTCTCCAGGCTTCCAATAGAAGGGGCTCCAAATCTGGGCGAGAGCCGCTCCAGCTCTTCCTCTTTCACCAGAACCTTTCCAGGCGCCAACTTCTCCCCAGTTGCCATTTCTCCCACCAAGACCACCTCCTGAAGGCTCTTCGCTTTTTGAGATGGCTTGGCGGGGGAATCTGAAATTTCCACCACCATTCCCGCGGTCTCTGCCTCCGCCAGGCCCTGGAGCGACTCCAGTGTTTTCGCCGGAGCCACGGCCACCTTAGCCATGGGAGTTCTTTCCTCCAACAACTCCGGCACCTCTTCTGATACCTCCAGGAGACTCCTCTTCCCCGACGGAGCGTCAACCGGAGGCGTTCCAGCTCTCTTCTTGGAGAAACCAAGCATAACGTTCCATCTTCCTTCCGCCATTTCTTCCGCAGAAACCTTCGCTCTCTTACAAAAGTTAGAGGATAAAATGCGAAGCGGCGTATGCCGCCACCGTCTTATCCTTGCAGGCCTCGGGCAGCGCGTCCACCTTCGCGACGGTTCGCATTCCAGGACCCATATTAATATTCGCGCCCTGACAATGCAGGGGGCTGATGTTAAACACGTGGTTCCTGCGCTGCATCCTGGCCGAACGCGTGGCGCCCTACAGGGCTATGACCGATTGATTGATTTGCTGACTCAGCCCCAGGTCTTGCAGGACTTTTTGACCCAGGTCAAACCTCGAGCACGAGGGTTCAACCAACCATCATCCACGATGATCCAGGAACAGACCTTCGTAACCTCGGACCCGAGGGTATGAGGTAACGTCTGTCACAATCAGCTTCACCTAACTCCGCCGACTTCCGTACAGACGCTCTTCTCCATAAAAATTGTCAGCATTAAAGGATGTCAACTTCCTCGTACAGTGGCGGATCTCTCTAGTGACAGTTGAGCGGCGCTCAGAGCTCACTCATCACTTTTCTTCCAAAAAAACAGGGTGAAGCTACACACGCCAACGGCTATAAAAACTATTGAACAGTTCCCACCAAGAGGAGGATCATTCCGAGAGCAAAAAAGAGAGGTGGAGGCTCTGAGGTCCCTGGGTTTTTCTCATTCCTTTGTAACAAAGCCCAAACTAAGGAGCTTCCTCTGCTCTTCTTCTTCTTCTTCTTTTTCATAGCAAAGCACTGTATAAGCCCGGTCTTAGGGTTATTCTCCCACTTAGTGAAACTCCTTCGCTGATGGACCGGTGGACGTAGGGGATTTCCTCCCTGAACCACCTTAAATCTCTGTGTGCTTTTCTGGTTGCCTTGGACAGAATTTTCTCCCTGAGCCTCCGTTAACAGGCTCATCCATTTGCGCGCCGTCGTCTCCCGGAACTCTCTCTTTCTTCGGTGTTTCCTAGGACCCCCACATCCTACGTCAACACAAGCAATTATATGAAAATTTGATAATTTCTCATTGTTTTTGAAATGAATATTAGCATTTGGATATTGATCTATTCCATATCATGGCTTTTTAACATGGCATTCGTAATTACATGATTTGGATTTATTAAAGTTTACTTTTTGTATTAACTATGTGATTCATGTAATCAATAATCACATAATTATATGCTATTGCAACTCTTTATTTTCGTAAATTACACAAAAGAATTTCTCTTACTTCAAACTAAAAAATGAAGAGAGGGAGCCAACAACTATGAAATAAATATAATTTAAGTAAAAGATTATTTAAATTAATAAAGGGTTATAAAATTAATTAATGAATGAAGCTCTTTCATATTCAAAACTTACATTTCTTGAATAATTTACATTTACTCCAACTCATTCAAAATTTACATTTACTCCAACTCATCCAAGATAGGTTGGAGGAAATGAACAAGCAATGTTTTTGGCCACAGCTTGAATCAGTTGCAGCTATCAACCATCTAGTGGGGGAACAATAAGGAGAAGCTGATGGCTACACGAAACCTAAAGAAAGTGCAAGAAGTATTCCGATGATTTCATTGGAAGGTATGTTAATTCCTAAACAGAGGCAAACGATGCAACATCAACGGCCTCCTCAAGTAGTGATAGCTAATTCATATTTGACTATTATAATTGATAATATATTAGCTATTTTACTCTCATTTCAATATTATAAAGTTACTCATGAGAAGCAGAATGCTAATAGAGTAGCTGATTTCTGAACGCACTATGCTACATTAGGTGATCTTTGTTGGGAGAGGGGTATGCCCCTTCCCATTATTTTCTGTGATATCCTCAAGAGGGATATTGACTGATATTTGTACCTTTATATTTTGAAAAGTATAATGCTAAGACCATGTCAATTTTGAAAAAAAATAATTACATTTTACGTTTAAACTTCAAATTATGTAACGTAATTAATTTTTTAACCAACATAAATATAATTCATTTTATTGAAAGCAAACTCTGCTAATGAGCTAGAATGAAGTTAAGAAGTTGTCGATTCAATATTATCTTAATATTATATCATATTATTTATCAAAAATAATTATTTAATTAGATAATATATGTAAAAATTATATTTAGATATTATAATATTTAGAAATATGACAATGTTAAGATGATACTAAACCAAACGTTCAATCTGATCAAATATTTTAAAAAGCGTTTGATTCAATATTATTTTACTACTATGTTATATTATTTAGAAAAAATAATTATTTTATTTGATAATATTTTTAGATAAATTTTTAAAAAATTATAAAATTATTAATTAAAAGATAATATCTAGATATCATTACATCTAAATAATATGATATAATATTAAAATTATATTGAACAAAACACCTTCGCCCAATTTTAGAAAAACTTAAAGCCAAAAGATTCTTTTAATGATGGAGTTTGTATACAATTGGAAATGTACTTAACATTGGAAAACTTGATTTTTAAGCCTCGTTTATGTCGAGGTAATTTTTTTTTCAACACAATTTTTAACTATAAAAATTAACTTTATTTCATAACTAATATAAATATGAATATTACAATTGAAAGTATTTAATATTTTACATACTTTCTAATATCAAAATAAATTTTTTCTTCATTGAACTTAAAAAATAAAATATTTTCTTTTTGTCTCAAATAAAAGTTAAAATTAAATGAACCTTAAGATTTTTTTATGATGGTTCTTAAAAATTTTAATAGTGGAAAACTATTTCATTTGGGATTTTATTGGATTTTCAACTATTTCATTAGGGATTTTATTGGATTTTGTTGGTTTAATTAAGTATATTGTACATAGACATATAATTTATATATATAGTTTAATTAAAAATTCAGAAAAATTCTCCATCCAAAATAAAGAAAAACAAAGATAATATTGTAGTACAAAATGAAATTTAGAAAAAACATAGATAATATTATAGTACAAAATGAAATTTAGAAAAACTCTTTATTCAAAAAAAAAAAAACCAAGTTAAAAATAAATTAAGAAAAAATTACAAAAAAGGATCCTTCTAATACATTAATTAACGCAGTTAAATTACGGGCGATTTCTGCGATGAAAAAGAATGCAACACGAGGACTTCCTAGGAGGTCACCCATCCTAGTACTACTCTCGCCCAAGCACGTTTAATTGCGAAGTTCTTGAATCTTGTTTCTTTAGTTATTACTTATTGAGATTCACTAAAACTCTGTTTTTCCTCTTGTTCTTCCGGTTGAAAGCTCATATTAAGTGATTCTTCTTTATTCTCTCAAACTATTCTGCTCACTGTTTTTAGGTTAGCCTTTTCGAAATTATTCAAGTAGACCCTTGGCTAATTTGCATGTGCATAGAGTGTCTCATTGTAATATTGATTCTTGTATATGCATTGTAACTTAAGCTAGCTAGTCTAGCAAAATCTTTTATTCCTTACTCTATCTCCTTAGTGGAGGTTTGTAGGTTTGCTCAGCTTTGGTTCCTGTAAAAAGCTGTAGGATTGGAGTTTGCTTGGCTTTGGTTCCTTGAAAAAGCCATAGGGTTGTATTGAGTTTGTTCGGCTTTTGTTCGCATAAAAAGCCGGGGTTATAGTGAAATTCCCATTCGAGGTGCGTGGGACTACGCGGAAGGCCGAACCACTATAAATTTTTTGTGCCTTTTGTGTGATATATTTATGCTGTTTGCTTTTCTCCTTTGTTAAATACGTTATTTCTACACTGAGTCCTATTTCTCAAATTGATCTGGCTTTCTAGTGATGCTCTCTATTCTATTTCTTCTGCAGTCTGATTTGCTAAATCAACCTCTCTGTATTAATTGTATTATCTCTTAAGTCTATTGCCTTAATTTAAAACTTATAAATTTTATTATGCCTAATTCACCCTCCTCTTGGGAAGCCTTTTGGCCAACAAGTGGTATCAGAGCAGGTCTCCTTAATTGTGTGCTAAGTGTTTACAGGACTGATCGCCTAGAGTCGATCCATGGCTCTTCCTACTCATATTCCTGATGATGCCATATATGAGGGGCTTTCGACAAATCGTCCACCTCTCTTCAAAGGTCAACACTATAATTTCTGGAAGGGAAGGATGATGATCTACATGCAAGGAATGAACATTGAATTATGGGAGGTCACAGGAATGCCCTTTGTGATTCCCATAAAAGAAGACAAGGTCACTCCTAAAGAATTTGCCGATTTAGATGTTGAAGAAAAGAGATTGGCACAATTAAATGCCAAAGCACTCAACCATCTTCAATGAGGATTGTCTCCAAGTGAATTCAATCATATTTGTAATCTTAATACGGCTTATGAGGTATGGTCTAAACTAGAGCTCACCTATGAAGGTACCATTCAAGTTAAGGAATCAAAGATTAACATGTTGATTCATGATTATGAATTATTTGAAATGCACCCGAATGAATCTATCAAGAATATGTTCACTCACTTTACTAATATTACTAATGGTTTTATTTCTCTTGGAAAGATATTTACTAATGAAGAACTTGTTAGAAAAGTATTGAGGTGTCTTCCTAGAGATTATGATGCTAAAGCAATGGCCATCATGGAAGCTCACGATCTTTCAACTCTAGAACTAAATATGTTGTTAGGGTCACTAACAATATATGAGTTAGAAATGAAAAGAAAAAGAAAGAAAAATGAGGAAGATAAAAGTGCAAAGAAAAAGAAGACTTTAGCTTTAAGAGCCTCTTCTCCTACTTCAAGTGCAAGCGACACCAACTCAAGTAAAAATGATGAAGAAAGGCTCAAAGATGAAATTGCCTTAATCTCAAGGCGATTTGATACTCTCATGAAGAAAAAGAGACATTTGTTTCGTCGCTCACAAAGAAAGTCTTTCAAAAATAGAGAGAACAAAGAAAATACTTTAAAGACCAAAGAGGATGATGTCATTTGCTACAAATGCAATAAATCTGGACATATAGAGCCAAATTGCCCTCTCCTCAAGCCAAGAAGTCAAAGAAAAAGAAAGCTCTTGTAGCCACTTGGAGCGACTCAGATGAAAGCTCATCAAGTGATGACAAAGAAGAAGTGGCCAATTTATGCTTGATGGCTGACGTTGATGACGATGAGGTTGAATCTACAAACTCGGTAAATAAACTATGATGAATTGGAAGAGAACTTAGTTGATCTCATTCATAGTTATGAAAAATTAAAAAATAGGTATTTTCTCTTGAAAAATACTCATAGTTCTTGTGACTCTCTTTGTATAGAATTAAAAAGAAAAATTAATGATCTTAACATGATTGTTTCTAAAGTTTCAAAAGAAAATGAAATGCTCAAATCTAAGAACATCATGCTTGAACCTAGGTGCATGCTTAGGGCTAACAATGTTTCATATGAAAGAAATAGAAAGCATGTTAGGAATGACTCCTTATACTCTTGTCAAACTCATGGGCATATTCCATCTCATGTCATTTCTAATTTTTGCCAAAAGCATGGACATGTTGCTTATACTTGCAAAATTAAAAAAGTCATATTGGCATCCAAAAATTCATCTTATATATGGATTTCAAAATGCTTATCTCAAGTTGATTATCTTGCTACTACTAATCCAATAGGACCCAAATTTGTTTGGGTACCTAAAACAAAAACGTGAGATTTTTTTTAGGTATGTCTCCACACTAGGACCAGTGGAGGCATGTGGCTCTTGGATAGCGGATGTTCCCGTCACATGACTGGAGAGAAATCAAAATTCATCACGCTAAAATCAAGAAATGGAGAGCTTGTAACCTTTGGCGACGATACTAAAAAATGCATTATCGAAATTGGTAAAGTCAGTAAAGATTCTACAACTTTCATAGATAAGGTCCTTCTTGTTGATGGTCTTGCATATAATTTGCTTAGCATATCCCAACTATGTGATAATGGTTATGACATTTTATTTGATGCTTCTAAATGTCTTATCAAGCTGAATGATGTTATTATGTTTGTAGGAAATAGATATAATAATATTTATCAAGTTGATCTTGGTTCTATTATTTGCAATGAAATAAAATGTTTAGCATCTCATGCATAGAAGATTAGGACATGCCAGCATGCATACCTTGCATAAAATCTCTAAATTAGATTTAGTTAAAGGTCTTCCTCATATTGCATTTGATAAAGATAGACTATGTGATGCTTGTCAACTAGGAAAATAAACTAGGACTTCATTTAAGTCCAAGTCTGTTATCTCTTCATGCAAACTCTTTGAATTATTGCATATGAATCTATTTGGACCAATTAGGACACTCGGTCTTAATGATAAGAAATATTGTCTAGTGATTGTAGATGATTACTCAAGGTTTTCATAGACATTATTTCTTGCACATAAGCATTATGCTTTTGACTGCTTTAAATCTTTATATAAGCGCATCATGAATGAAATTGGTCTTAATGCTTTATCCATCCATAGTGATCATGGTGGCGAGTTTGAGAATGAACGGTTTGAATCTTTTTGCGAAGAACGTGGTATCTCACATAACTTTTTGGCTCCTCGAACACCTCAACAAAATGGGGTTGTAGAGAGGAAAAACCGAACACTTATTGAGATGGCACGGTCAATGCTTCATGAGCGTGGACTTCCTAAGTATTTCTGGGCTGAAGCAGTTAATACGGCTTGCTATGATATGAACCGTGTTACTGTTCGCTCGGTACTGAAAAAGACCCCTTATGAATTATAGAAAGGTCGAAAACCGAATATTTCTCATCTTCGTGTGTTTGGTTGCAAATGCTTCGTGCTGAATAATGGTAAGGATGATTTAGGTAAATTTGATTCAAAATCCGTTGAAGCTATTTTCTTGGGATACTCTTCAACTAGTAAAGCGTATCGTGTTTACAACACGAAATCTATGTTGGTTGAAGAATCCATTCATGTTGATTTTGATGAATCTAATGCTAACTCTTCAAAGAGAGATGATGATCCTATTGAAGGTATAGGTCTTGAGAAGCTAAGCTTGGAAGGCGGAGAAACAAAAGCTAAAGAAGAATCTCATTATGAAGGTGTTCACACTCATCGCAAGGAATAAAGTGTGAATGAGTTGAACTTACCACTAGAATGGAAGTTCAAAAAGGCTCATCCTTCGGAATTAATAATTGGTGATCCATCACTAGGAGTACGCACTAGAGCCTCCTTCCAAGATGAGGTAATCCATTCCGCCTTTATCTCTCAAATTGAGCCAAAATCCTTCAAAGAAGCTGAGAAAGATGAGTTCTGGATTATTGCCATGCAAGAAGAATTAGAACAATTCTCTAAGAATGATGTTTGGGATCTTGTATCACGTCCCAAGGGTCACTCCATAATTGATACAAAATGGATTTTTCGAAATAAGCTTGATGATTCTGGTATTATTATTCGTAATAAAGCTCACTTGGTTGCTAAGGGTTTTACTCAAATCGAAGGGATCGACTTTGAGGAAACCTTTGCACCTGTTGCTCGGTTAGAGGCTATTCGCCTTTTGCTTTTATTTGCATGTTATAAAGATTTTTTATTATTTTAAATGGATGTCAAAAGTGCATTTCTTAATGGCTTTATTAATGAAGAAATTTATGTCGAGCAACCACCCGGTTTTATTGACTCTTTTTTTCCGGATCATGTGTTTAAACTCAAAAAGGCTCTTTATGGCTTGAAACAAGCACCTCGTGCTTGGTATGAGAGATTAAGTAAATTCCTTGTGGACAATGGTTTTATCAAGGGTCAAGTTGATACAACACTGTTTACACGGAAACATGATGAAAATGTCATTATTGTACAAATTTATGTGGATGATATTATTTTTGGTGCTACTAATGAATTCTTGTGTGATGAATTTTCTAAGTGTATGTCTAGAGAATTTGAAATGAGCATGATGGGAGAACTTAACTTCTTTCTTGAATTGCAAATCAAACAACTTTCTAATAGCATCTTCATTTGTCAAAGCAAATACACAAGAGAGCTTCTCAAAAAATTTGGCATGGATAATTCAAAACATATTGGCACTCCAATGAGTTCATCTACAAAGTTAGCTAAGGATGAAAAAGATAAAAGTGTAGATGAAAAGCTCTATCGAGGTATGATTGGATCATTACTTTATTTAAGCGCAAGTAGACTTGATATTGTTTTTAGTATTTACATGTGTGCTCGTTTTCAATTGTCTCCTAAAGAATCTCACTTAATTGTAGTTAAGCGGATCTTTAGATATTTAGTCGGCACTCACTCACTTGGTCTTTGGTATCCCAAAGAAAGCACATCAAACTTGATAGGATACTCCGACGCTGACTTTGCAGGATGCAAAGTTGATCGTAAAAGCACATCTGGCACTTGTCAATTTTTTGGCAATGCTCTTGTGTCTTGGTCTAGTTGTAAGCAAAATTTTATCGCGCTATCGACGGCCGAAGCGGAGTATGTGGCGGCAGAAAGTTGTTGCTGAAGCATCAATTACTTGATTATGGTATTGATTCAAGCCATATACCTATCAAATGTGATAACACTAGTTCCATATGTTTAACCAAGAACCCAATTCAGCACTCACGAACTAAACACATAGAAATTCGACATCATTTTATTCGTGATCATGTTGAAAAGGTGATATCTCTTTGGAGTATGTTCCCACTAGTTTACAACTTGTTGATATCTTTACCAAGCCATTGTATGAGGATAGACTTAACTTCATAATTAGAGAAATTATTATGCTAGATAGTTCATATCTATAGAACTCTTGCCATGATTAGCCATTGGATTGATATTTTTATGTTATATTGTAGTGCATGACTTTCTAAGTTTTCTTACTTATACCAAAACCTCATTATTGTTGGTTTTTCTCTTCACTCCAATTCATTATTTTGTCAACCTTTGATTTTGCTGAAGCTGTTCTTCACGTCTCTCAGATTTATTTTTCCAGAGAAATTCAACCGATTTTGAAAATCGACCTCAGGAGAAACCACTCAGGCCAATTTTGAAAATCCGTCATTTCTCTCGGGAATTTGGTGTCCGACGGGCCAGCACTACTTGTTTGACCAATTGATTGACTCAACGGGCCAAACCCATCAGGCCAGGTCGACCCGCGCAATTTAAACTTCGGGCCGACCGTTTCTTTTTTGGGTCAATAGGTAAGACCCGTTAATCCAATAGCTCAACTGCATGCGCGAATTGGGACTTCCCAAGAGGTCACCCTTCCTAGTACTACTCTCGCACAAGCACGCTTAACTGCGGAGTTCTGATGGGATCCGGTGCTTAAGTGCTGGTATGGTTGCACCAATATTGTTAGTTTACCGACTTCTATTTAGATCACCCATGACGTGGACGCCCGATTTTGGCTTTATTTTCTCTTGACGGAATTCAAGCCCCGAAATAAAATTTATTTCTTTCTAAATGATTTTCTGGAAAACCTGGACAACTCAATGGCTTCCCGGAACTTCGCGCATCCCTTCGCTTCTCCTGCCCACACATTCTTAACTTACGGGTTTTTTTTTTAAAAGAATGCAACACGAGGACTTCCTAGGAGGTCACCCGTCCTAATACTACTCTCGCCCAAGCACGCTTAGTTGCAAAGTTCAGATAGGATCCGGTGCTTTAGTGCTGGTTTGATCACACTCATATTATTAATTTGTCGACGTCTATTTAGATCTCCCGGGACGATGACGCCCGATTTTGGCTTTCTATTCTCTTGATGGAATTTAAGCCCCGAAATAAAATTTTTTTCTTTCTAAATAATTTTCTGGAAAACTAGTGCAACGCAACGGCTTCCCAGCGCGCCGCCCATCCCTTCGCTACTTCCGCCCAAGCACGCTTAACAAAGAACAAGGCTTTATGGGCCAAAACAGCAAGGTTTTATACAAGCAATCTTAATGCAAAATATAAAAAGCCCATGCTAAAAGCATGGGAGTGCAAGCTAAGGCCCAAAGGCTAACCATGAGAGGAGTGCTGGGTCCAAGGCCCAACTATAGGTAATGGGTTAAAGCCCAGCCAGGAAGAGAGAAAAGAGGCTCAAACCATAGAAAGGAAGGAGTTTGTAGTGGGCCTAAAGACCAATCCAGTTGAGTGATATTTAAGGCCCAAGGGTAAATACAGAATATAGGAGAAGGAATAACGGGCCGAAGCACAATCGAAGATAGGGAATGGGAGGCCCAAATCAGAAAAGGTACTGGGCGGCAAAGTTTGGTTTAAAATTGGGTCAGAGCCCACAGAACTATTGCTTTATAGTTGGGCCAAAGCCCAAAAGTTGATGAGGATCACTAAGCCCAAAAGAGGGCAAGGCTAGGTCATAGTGGCCTGTATGTGGCCTACGGTTTGAACGGCCCAAAGGCCACATTGATTTGACTTTGGGCTGTCATGAATGCCAGGCCCGCTACCAAGCCCATCAGCCCAACAACCCAAGCAGAGATCCGCACAAGCCAAGCGACGCAGCGAGCGGGAGAGGCTGGGCACACAGCAGAACTGCGAGCCACGTGTCGTAGTTTCTGCCTGCTGACGCGCCACATGTCGAACGTAGAGCAGAGCACGCCGAAGAGCAGGACCCACGGCAGAAGTGCAGTCCACGTGTCGCATGGAGCGCCGATCCCGGCTATTGACAAGACCGACTGTCGGCCACTACAGAAGAGCTGCCTCAAGCTGGGGCATTCTTGAACGCGGAAAGGGCGCAGATTCGATGCGGGTTACTCGACTCCAGACGAAGCCGACACAGACTTGACGTGGCCTTGACGTGGCCTTGACGAGGACTCGACGCTATTTCGACACCGAATCGACGTGGACTCGACGCTGTTTTGACGCCGAATCGACGTGGTTTCAATGCGTTTCCCTGAGATCACTGAGGTGCTCTGTCAAGGTTTTGCTTTTGACCAGGATATCGTCTACATAAGCTTCGAGATTCCTTCCTCTTTGGCCTTTAAAGATGGTATCAATCATGCGTTGGTAGGTAGCACCGGCATTTTTGAGATCAAATGGCATGATGTTGTAGCAATAAGTGCCATAATCAGTGATGAAAGCAGTCTTCTCCTCATCTTCCTTGGCCAATTAGATCTGATGATACCCGCAGAAAGCGTCCAGGAAACTCATAATCTCGTACCCGAAGGTACGATCTACCATCATGTCGATGTGAGGGAGCGGGTAAGTATCTTTAGGGCAGGCCTGATTCAATGTTCTGAAGTCTACGCACATTCTTCACTTTCCATTGGCCTTCCTTACCATAACGACATTGGTTAGACATTTGGGGTACTGGACCTCCCTGTTGTAGCCGGCCCCCAGCAACTTGTTAATCCCTTCCCTGATGGCGTCCTGCCTCTCCCCGGTCATTACTCTTTTCTTTTGTGCAATGGGGGAGACGGAGGCATGGATAGGGCTGTCTGCGAACACCACTTGAATGTATCTCAAGCCGTCTCCCGCCCAAGCACGCTTAACCATGCAATTTTTTCCAAAAAAAGAATGCGACACGAAGACTTCCCAGGAGGTCAGCCATCCTAGTACTACTCTCGCCCATGCACGTTTAACTGCGGAGTTCTGATGGGATCTCTTGCTTTGGTGTTGGCATGGTCGCACTAGTATTGTTAGTTTACCAACATCTATTTATATCACTAGGGATGCTGATGCCCGATTTTGGCTTTCTATTCTCTTGACGGAATTCAAGCCCCAAAATAAAATTTATTACTTTCTAAATAATTTTCTGGAAAACCAGCGTAACGCGACGGCTTTCTGGCGCCTCGCCCAAGCCTACCCTGCTCCTGCCCAAGCATGCTTAACCCACGCGATTTTTTCCAGAGAAAAAATGCAATAGGAGGACTTCCCAAGAGGTTACCCATCCTTGTTTTACTCTAGCCCAAGCACGTTTAACTGCGGAGTTATGTTGGGATCTCTTGCTTTAGTTCTGGCATGGTCGCACTAGTATTGTTAGTTTACCTATGTCTAAATGCCTTTTTAGAAAATAGGCGCAACGCGACGGCTTCCCGGCGCGTCGCCCAGCCCTTTCCTGCTCCCGCCCGAGCACGCTTAACCCACGCGATGTTTTCCAAAAAAAGAATGCAATACAAGGACTTCCCAAGAGGTCACCCAACCTAGTACAACTCTCGCCTAAGCACGCTTAACTGCGGAGTTCTGATGGGATCTAGTGCTTTAGTGCTGGTATGGTCGCACTCGTATTGTTTATTTGCCGACGTCTATTTAGATCACCCGGGACGCTGACGCCCGATTTTGACTTTCTATTCTCTTGAAGTAATTCAAGCCCCGAAATAAAATTTATTTTTTTCTGAATTATTTTATGGAACACCGGCACAACGCGACGGCTTCCCAGCGTGCCACCCATCTCTTCACCGCTCCTGCCCAAGTATGCTTAGCTCACGTGATTTTTTTTCCAAAAGAATGCAACACGAGGACTTCCCATGAGGTCACCCTTCCTAGTACTACTCTCGCACAAGCACGCTTAACTGCAGAATTCTGATGGGATCCGGTGCTTAAGTGCTGGTATGGTTGCACCAATATTCTTAGTTTACCGACTTCTATTTAGATCACCCATGACGCCGATGTCCGATTTTGGCTTTATTTTTTCTTGACGGAATTCAAGCCCCGAAATAAAATTTATTTCTTTCTAAATAATTTTCTGGAAAACCGGGACAACTCGATGGCTTCCCGGAACTTCGCCCATCCCTTCGCTTCTCCTGCCCACACATTCTTAACTTACGGGTTTTTTTTATAAAAAAAAGAATGCAACACGAGGACTTCCTAGGAGGTCACCCATCCTAGTACTATTCTCGCCCAAGCACGCTTAACTGCAAAGTTCAGATATGATCCGGTGCTTTAGTGCTGGTTTGATCATACTCGTATTGTTAATTTGTCGACGTCTATTTAGATCTCCCGGGACGATGACGCCCGATTTTGGTTTTTTATTCTCTTGATGGAATTTAAGCCTCGAAATAACATTTATTCATTTCTAAATAATTTTCTGAAAAACTAGTGCAACGCGACGGCTTCCCAGCGCGCCGCCCATCCCTTCGCTACTCCCGCCCAAGCACGCTTAACTTACGTGATTTTTTCCAAAAAAAAGAATGCAACACTAGCACTTCCTAGGAGGTCACCAATCTAAGTACTACTCTCGCCCAAGCACGCTTAACTTCGGAGTTCTGATGGGATCTGATGCTTTAGTGCTAGTATGGTCACACTCGTATTATTAATTTGTCGTCATCTATTTAGATCACCCGGGTCGCTGACGCCCGATTTTGGCTTTCTATTCTCTTGACGAAATTCAAGCCCCGAAATAATTTTTTTCTTTCTAAATTATTTTTTGGAAAACCGGAGCAACATGACGGCTTCCCGGCGCGTCGCCCAGCCCTTTCCTGCTCTCGCCCAAGCACGCTTAACCCACTTGATTTTTTCCAGAAAAAGAATGCAACACGAGGACTTCCTAGGAGGTCAACCATCCTAGTACTACTCTCGCTGAAGCACATTTAATTGCGAAGTTCTGATATAATCTTTTGCTTTAGTGCTGGTATGGTTGCACTCGTATTTTTAGTTTGCTGACGTCTATTTAGAACACCCGGAACACTGACGCCCGATTTTGGCTTTCTATTCTCTTAACAGAATTGAAGCTCCGAAATAAAATTTATTTCTTTCTAAATGATTTTCTGGAAAACCGGTGCAACGCGACGGCTTCCCAGCGTGCCGCCCATCTCTTCGCCGCTCCCGCCCAAGCTCGCTTAACTCACGTGTTTTTTTCAAAAAAAAAAAAAGAATGTAATACGAGGACTTCCCAATAGGTAACCCATACTAATACTATTCTCGCCCAAGCACACTTAACTGCGAAGTGCTGATGGAATCCGGTGCTTTAGTGCTGGTATGGTCTCACTAGTACTATTAGTTTACCGACGACTATTTAGATCACTCGAGACGCTGACGCCTGATTTTTGCTTTCTATTCTCTTGACGGAATAGAAGCCCAGAAATAAAATTTATTTCTTTCTAAATGATTTTCTGGAAAACCGGCGCAACGCGACAGCTTCCCAGCGCGTCACCCATCCCTTCGCTGCTCCCGCCCAAGCACGCTTAACTTACGTGATTTTTTTTTCAAAAAAGAATGCAACACGAGGACTTCCAGGAGGTCACCCATCCTAGTACTAATCTTGCCCAAGCACGCTTAACATCAGAGTTCTGATAAGATCCAGTGCCTTAGTGCGGGTACAGTCGAACTCGTATTGTTAATTTGCCGCCGTCTATTTAGATCACCCAGGACACTGACACCCGATTTTGGCTTTCTAATCTCTTGACATAATTAAAGCCCCGAAATAAAATTTGTTTCTTTCTAAATAATTTTCTGGAACATCGGCGCAACGCAACGGCTTCCCAACGTGCCGCCCATCTCTTCGCCGCTCCCGCCCAAGCACCCTTAACTCACGTGGATTTTTTCAAAAAAAAAAGCCACACGAGAACTTCTAGAATGTGACCCATCTTAGTACTACTCTCGCCCAAGCACACTTAACTTCGGAGTTCTGATGGGATACGATGCTTTAGTGCTGGTATTGTCGCACTCGTATTGTTAATTTGTCGATATCTATTTAGATCACCCGGGACGTTGAAACCCAATTTTGGCTTTCTATTCTCTTGACGGAATTCAAGCCCCAAAATAAAATTTATTTCTTTCTAAATAATTTTCTGGAACACATGCGCAAAGCGACGGCTCCCAGCATGCCGCCCATCTCTTCGACGCTCCCGCCCAAGCACCTTAACTTACGTGATTTTTTCAAAAAAATGAATGCAACACGAGGACTTCCCTAGAGGTCACCAATCCTAGTACTACTCTCGCCCAAGCACACTTAACTTTGGAGTTCTGATGGGATCCGGTGCTTTAGTGCTGGTATGATCGCACTCGTATTGTTAATTTGCTAGTGTTTATTTACTTTACCTGGGACGCTGATGCCCGATTTTGGTTTTCTATTCTCTTGACGGAATTCAAGCCTTGAAATAAAATTTATTGGGCAAATTTCACCAAGGTCCCTGAGTTTGAGGGTTATATCACATAGGTCCACATTTTTAAAATTTATCATCCGGGTCCCTACGTTTTCAAAATTTATCAGCTGGGTCCTTTGTGGAAAACCGGCGCAACGCGACGGTTTCCCAGCATGCCGCCCATCCCTTCCCCGTCCCCGCCTAAGCACGCTTAACTCACACAATTTTTTACAAAAAAATAATGTAATATGAGGAGTCACCCAAGCACGGTTAACTCGCCCAAGCACGGTTAACTGCGGAGTTCTCATGGAATCCGGTGCTTTAATGCAGGCATAATCGCACTAATATTGTTAATTTATCGACGTCTATTTAGATCACTTGAGACGCTGACGCCTGATTTTAGCTTTCTATTTTGTTGACGGAATTCAAGCCTCGAAATAAAATTTATTTCTTTCTAAATGATTTTCTGAAAAATCGGCGCAACACGACTGCTTCCCAGCGCGTCGTCTATCCCTTCCCCTCTCTCAACCAAGCACGCTTAACTCACATGATTTTTTCTCAAAAAAAATATAACACGAGGACTTCCCAGGTGGTCACCCATCCTAGTATTAGTCTCGCCCAAGCACGCTTAACTGCAGAGGTCTGATGGGATCTAGTGCTTTAGTGCTGGTATGGTTGCACTCATGTTGTTAATTTGCCGATGTCTATTTAGATCACAGTGGACGCTGATGCCCGATTTTGACTTTCTATTCTATTGAAGGAATTAAAGCCCCGAAATAAAATTTATTTTTTTCTAAATAATTTTCTGGAATACCGGCACAACGCGACGGCTTCCCAGCGTGCCACCCATCTCTTCGCCGCTCCTTCCCAAGCATGCTTAACTCAACTGATTTTTTCTAAAAAAAAATGTAACACGAGGACTTCCCGGGAGGTTACCCATCCAAGTACTACTCTCGCCTAAAAAATGTTAATTGCGGAGTTCTGCTGGGATTCTATGCTTTAGTGCTGGTATGGTCGCACTCGTATTGTTAGTTTTTCGAATTCGATTTAGATCACCAGGGACGCTTAGGCCCGATTTTGGCTTTCTATTCTTTTTACGGAATTCATGCCCCGAAATAAATTTTATTTTTTTCTAAATAATTTTCTGGAAAACCGACGCAAACCAAGTACGCTTAATAAGAGGACTTACCAGGAGGTCAACCATCCTAGTACTACTCTCGCCCAAACACTCTTAACAACGAAGTTCTGATGGGATCCGGTGCTTTAGTACTAGTATGGTAGCACTCGTATTGTTAGATTGTCGAATTCGATGAAGATCACCTGGGACGCTGAGGCCTGATTTTGACTTTCTATTCTCCTAAAAGAATTCAAACTCCAAAATAAAATTTATTTTTTTTAAATGATTTTCTAGAAAACTGGCGCAACGCGACGGCTTTCCAGCTCATCGCCCATCCCTTCGCTACTTTAGCCCAAGGATGCTTAACTCACGTGATTTTTTTCAAAAAAATAAGGCAACAAGAGGACTTCCTGGGAGGTCACCCATCCTAGTACTACACACGCCCAAACACGCTTAACTGTGGTGTTTTGCTGGAATACAGTGCTTTAATACTGGTATGGTTACAATCGTACTGTTAGTTTGCTGACGTCTATTTAGATCTCCCGGGACGCTGACACCCGATTTTGGCTTTCTATTCTCTTTACGGAATTCAAGCCCCGAAATAAAATTTATTTCTTTCTAAATGATTTTCTGGAGCACCTGCACAACGCGACAGCTTCCCAGCGTGTCGCCCATCCCTTCCCCGCTCTCACCCAAGCACGCTTAACTCACATAATTTTTTTCCAAAAAAAGAATGCAACACAAAGAATTCTCAAGAGGTCACCCATCCAAGTACTACTCTCGCCCAAACACGCTTAACTACAAAGATCTGATAGGATCTGGTGCTTTAGTGCTGATATAGTCACACTCGTATTGTTAGTTTGCCGAACTCTATTTAGATCACCAGGGACGCTGAGGCCCGATTTTGACTTTCTATTCTCTTGACGGAATTCAAGCCTCGAAATAAAATTTATTTCTTTCTAAATGAATTTTTGAAAAACCGGCGCAACGCGACGTCTTCACAGTGTGCCGCCCATCCCTTCCCTACTCCCGCCTAAGCACGCTTAACTCGCACGATTTTTTCCAAAAAATAATGTAACATGAGAACTTCCCAGGAGGTCACCCATCCTAGTACTGTTCTCGCCCAAGCACACTTAATTGCGGAGTTCTCATCGAATTTGATGCTTTAATGCAGGTATGCTTTAATGCAGGTATGGACGCTGACACCCGATTTTGACTTTCTATTCCCTTGATGGAATTTAAGCCTCAAAATAAAATTTATTTCTTGCGAAATGATTTTCTGGAAAACTGGCGCAATGCGATGACTTCCCAGCGCACCGCCCATCCCTTCTTCGCTCTCAACCAAGCACGCTTAACTCACGTGTTTATTCCAAAAACAGAATGCAACACGAGGACTTCCCAAGAGGTCACCCATTCTAGTACAAGTCTCGCCCAAGCCCGCTTAACTGCGGAGTTCTGATGGAATCCAATGCTTTAGTCCCAGTATAGTCACACTAGTATTATTAGTTTACCGACGTCTATATAGAGCACGAGGGATACTGACACCCGATTTTGGCTTTTTATACTCCTGACGGAATTCAAGCCCCGAAATAAAAATTATTTCTTTATAAATGATTTTTTTGAAAACCGGCGCAACGCAACAGCTTTCTTGCGCATCGCCCATCCCTTTCCAACAAGAGGACTTCCCAGGAGGACACCCATCCTAGTACTACTCTCGCCCAAACAATCTTAACTGCGAAGTTCTGATGGGATTCAGTGATTTAGTGCTGATATGGCCGTACTCGTATTGTTAGTTTGCCGAATTCTATTTAGATCACCCGGAACGCTGAGGCCCGATTTTGGCTTTCTATTCTCTTGACGGAATTCAAGCCTCGAAATAAAATTTATTTCTTTCTGAATGAATTTTTGGAAAACTGGCGCAACGCGATGGCTTCGCAGCATGCCGCCAATCCCATCCATGCTCCGGCCCAAGTACGCTTAACTCAAGCGATGTTTTTCAAAAAAAAAAATGCAATATGAGTACTTCCCAGGAGGCAGATCCTAGTACTACTCTCGCCTAAGCACGCTTAATTGCGGAGTTTTGATAGGATCCGGTGCTTTAATACTGGTATGATCACACTAGTATTATTAGTTACCGATATCTATTTAGATCACCCAAGATACTAACGCTCGATTTTGGCATTCTATTCTCTTGACGGAATTCAAACCATGAAATAAAATTTATTTTTTTCTAAATGATTTTATGAAAATCCGGCCCCACGCTACGTCTTCTCAGCGCGTTGCCCATCCATTCGCCCTCCCGCCCAAGCACGCTTAGCGTCGCCCATCCCTTCGCTGCTCCCGCCCAAGCACGCTTAACTTATGTGATTTTTTCCAAAAAAAAGAATGCAACATGAGGACTTCCTAGGAGGACACCCATCCTGGTATTACTCTCGCCCAAGCACGCTTAACTGCGGAATTCTGATGAGATCCGGTGCTTTAGTGCTAGTACAGTCAAACTAATATTATTAGTTTACCGACGTCTATTTAGATCACCCGGGACACTGACACCCAATTTTAGCTTTCTATTTTCTAGACGCAATTCAAGCCCCGAAATAAAATTTATTTCTTTCTAAATGATTTTCTGGAGAACCGGCGCAACACAACGGCTTTCAAGTGCATCGCCCTTCCCTTCGCTGCTCCAGCCTATGTACGTTTAACTCACGTGATTTTTTTCAAAAAAATAATGCAACAAGAGAACTTCCTAGGAGGTCACCTATCCTAGTACTACTCTCGCCGAAACACTCTTAACTGCAGAGTTCTGATGGGATACGGTGCTTTAGTGCTAGTATTGTCGCACTTGTATTATTTTCTAATTTTGGCTTTCTATTCTCTTGACGGAATTCAAGCCCCAAAATAAAATTTATTTTTTTCTAAATGATTTTCTGGAACACCAACGCAACGCGACGGCTTCCAAGCATACCGCCCATCTCTTCGCTACTCCCATCCAAGCACGCTTAACTTACGTGATTTTTTTCAAAAAAAGAATGCAATAAGAGGACTTCCTTTGCGGTCACCCATCCCAGTACTACTCTCGCCCATGCACGTTTAACTACAGAGTTATGATGGGTTCTCTTGCTTTAGTGCTGGTACGATCGCACTAGTATTGTTAATTTACCAATGTCTATTTAGAACACCCGGGACTCGAACGCTAGATTTTGGCTTTCTATTCTCTTGACGGAATTCAAGACCCGAAATAAAATTTATTTCTTTCTAAATAATTTTCTGGAACACCGGCTGAACGCGATGGCTTCCCAGCATGACGTCCATCTCTTCGCCGCTTTCGCTCAAGCACGCTTAACTCAAGTGATTTTTTTTCCAAAAAAAGATTGCAACACAAGACTTCCCAGGAGGGCACCCATCCTAATACTACTCTTGACCAAGGACGCTTAACTGTGGAGTTCTGATGAGATTCGGTACTTTAGTGCTGGAATAGTCGCACTCGTATTGTTAATTTTTCGACATCTATTTAGATCATACGGGACGCTGATGCCCGATTTTGGCTTTCTATTCTCTTGACTAAATTCAATCCCCAAAATAAAATTTATTTCTTTCTAAATAAATTTCTAGAACACCGGCGCAACGCGACGTCTTCCCAGCGTGCGCCCATCGCTTCGCCGCTCCCGCCCATGCACGCTTAACTCACGTGATTTTTTCTTAAAAAAGAATGTAACATAAAAATTTCCTAGGAGGTCACCCATCCTAGTACTACTTTCGCCCAAGCACGATTAACTGCGTAGTTCTGATGGGATCTGATGCTTTAGTGCTAGTATGGTCGAACTCGCATTGTTAGTTTGCCGAAATCTATTTAGAAGATCCAGGACATTGATGTCCGATTTTTGCTTTCTACTCTCTTGATAGAATTCAAGTCCCGAAATAAAATTTATTTCTTTCTAAATGATTTTCTGGAAAACCAGCGCAACGCGACGGCTTCCGAGCACGTCGCCCATCCCTTCGTCGCTCCCACCCAAGCACAATTAACTCACGTGATTTTTTCCAAAAAAAAAAAAAATGCAACACGAGGACTTCCCAGCAGGTCATCCATCTAAGTACTACTCTCGCCCAAGCAAGCTTAACTGCGAAGTTCTGAAGGGATCCGGTGGTTCAGTGCTGGTATGGTCACACTGCTATTGTTAGCTTTTCAAATTCTATTTAGATCACCCGGGACGCTGACGCCCGATTTTGGCTTTCTATTCTCTTGACGGAATTCAAGCCCCGAAAAAAATTTTATTTCCTTCTAAATAATTTTTTGGAATACCTGCGCAACGCGACGGCTTACCAGCGCGTCGGCCATCCCTTCGCCGCTCCCGCCCAAGCACGCTTAACTCACGTGATTTTTTACATAGAAAAAATGCAACACAAGGACATCCTAGGAGGTCACCCATCCTAGTACTACTCTCGCCTAAGCACGCTTAATTGCGAAATTTTGATGTGATTCGGTGCTTTAGTGCTGGTATAGTCGCACTAGTATTGTTAGTTTGTCGAATTCTATTTAGAATACCCGGGACGCTGATGCCCGATTTTAGCTTTCTATTTTCTTGATGGAACTCAAGTCCTGAAATAAAATTTATATATTTATTAATGATTTTCTAGAAAATCGGCGCAATGCGATGACTTTCGAGCATGTCGCCCATCCCTTCGCCGCTCCCGCCCAAGCACGCTTAACTCACGTGATTTTTTCCAAAAAAAATGCAACACGAGAACATTCAAGGAGGTCATCCATCCAAGTACTACTCTCGACAAGCAAGCTTAACTGCGAAGTTCTGAGGGGATCCGGTGCTTCAGTGACGGTATGGTCACACTGCTATTGTTATTTACCGACTTTTATTTAGATCACTCGGGACACTGACGTCCGATTTTGGCATTATATTCTCTTGATGGAATTTAAGCCCCGAAATAAAATTTATTTCTTTCTAAATGATTTTCTGGAAAACCGGCACATCGCGACGGCTTTCGAGGGCGTCACCCATCCCTTCGCTGCTCCCGCCCAAGCACGCTTAACTCACAAGATTTTTTCCAAAAAAAATGTAACACGAGAACTTCCCAGGAGGTCATCCATCCAAGTACTACTCTTTCCCAAGCAAGCTTAACTGAGGAGTTCTGAAGGGATCCGGTGGTTCAGTGCTGGTATGGTCACACTGCTATTGTTAGTTTACTGACGTCTATTTAGATCACCCGGAACATTAATGCCCGATTTTGGCTTTCTGTTCTCTTGACGGAATTCAAGCCCCGAAATAAATTTTATTTCTTTCTAAATAATTTTCTAGAAAACCGGCGCAAAGCAACGGCTTCCCGGCGCGTCGCGCATCCCTTCGCCGCTCTCGCCCAAGCACGCTTAACTCACGTGATTCTTTCCAAAAAAATGCAACACAAGGACATCCTAGGAGGTCACCCATCCTAGTACTAGTCTCGCCCAAGCACGCTTAAGTGCGGAATTCTGATGGGATCCGGTGCTTTAGTGCTGGTATGGTCGCACTCGTATTGTTAGTTTGTCGAATTTTATTTAGAATACCCGGGACACTGATGCCCAATTTTGGCTTGTTGGCCCAGAGACTTCCCAAGAGGGGGGTGAATTGGGATTAAAAAAAAATTTAAAATGATTTCTTTTAGTTAAGAAAAAGAAGGAATAAGAAGAGGTATACTTAAGTTTGTCAAATTGTCCAAGTACACTGAGTTCAGAGATCACCTGAATAAGAAAAGGCTGTGCAGAGAATTTTACCCGAACAGACCGGTTGATTTTGAGAATTGACCAAAGTTCATAGAGCAGTGCAGAAAAATTTTCCCGAACAATCCGGTCGATTTTGGGAATCGACCAAGGTTCACAGAGCATGCAGAATATGAAATTCCAACAGAGACCAGGAAATAATAATTTTAGAGTTATTATTATATATTTGTTATTAATAAAAATATTTTAGGTTTTGTATACCTTTAAAATACTTAGATTTAGATATGATATATCACTTTTATTCCGAAGAGATTAGGAGTCTAAAGAAAATAACACAACAGATTTATAGTGGTTCGGCTTACGCCATAGCCCTCCCCACGCTCCTCAAAATGGGAATTTCCACTAAAACACCCCGAGCTTTTAGAACCCAAAGCCGAATAAACCCGATACAATCCATTCATGGCTTTTTACTAGGAACCAAAGCCCAAGAAAAACCTACACATCACGGCTTACAGGTACCAAGACACCGAGCAAACCTCCAAAAACAATCTCAGAGAAAAATAGAAAGAGTACAAGATTTTGCTAGCTTTGCTAGCTCAATTACAACTTTAAGCACAAAAACAAATTACAATGAAGAAACAACTTTGCCAGGGTGAAAACTCCTAGAGTCCAAGATTAAATTCTATAATCTTGGGGTAAAAGAAAAGAAGAAGGCCTATCTCAAAATATTCAGAGAAAAGCAAGCTTTAATATGAAACTATTAGCTAACAGACTTGCTTGTTTATTCCAAAAGAGAAACAAAACAGTGAAAGCTCAGCTAACCGAAAACTGGAAAGCTGTGACAAATCCGAAAACCAAGAAGGATATGGTAATACAATAAGAATTATTGGTCTTGGTTTCAGCAACAGTGAAATAATGCAGCCTCATTTCTTCTTTTTGTATTCTCCATGAAGAAGATTGGTTCTTGCAAGTAGAAGCTTGAAGGAGAGCTGGAAGATTTTCTTCGGCAGGGAAGAAGTTTAGCTAAAATGCAGGAAATGAATGCTTCTATTTATTACCTTACAGCAGGTGGTAAGCAGAAAGAAGCGGGATACATTTGCCCTTTGATTTCGAGTTTAGCCAATTGTAGACAAGCATTTTGACATGTCATACAAGTGGTCCCAATGGGAAAACACAGCAGAGGGCATTTAGGATATTCTGGGTGATGAAATGTCAAAGGACCGTTGGAGGCAGAAAGAGGAATAGCAGATGTTTAAAAACTTGAAGAAAATGATTAAGTTCAACCAAGTTTGAAACAAGGGAAATAAAAAAAAAGAATAAACTTGGGAAAAGAAGGCTGAGGAAAAAACATAGCAATAATGTTTGTCTTTTCCCATAAACAAGCATGCCTAAAAAAGGGTTTTGAATTTTAGCAAAAGGATATATTTTAAGCAGGGCTAAAATACCCCAAGGTATTTTCACCGCAAGAGTTAAAACAATGATAAAGGTGCACCTGGATAGATTAAAACAGATTTAAAAGTTTAGGTGGACAAAATTATCAGCATGATATTCAAGACAGCTGAAAATAAACAATTGCAAAGGCCGAAGTGCAAAATATTTTCCATTTTAATAAATGAACACAAGATAGTAAAGAAAATAGTCTTTGAGGAACGTAAAATATATATTTTAAAGTGGGTTTACTGCAAGGAAACAAGATAATGAAAAAAAGATATTCTCATTTTTGGGTAGATTTGGAAGAGCCAAACAAGCCGTCAGACTTTGCAGGCTGAGTTTGGAGCCAGTCGAGAGACAAACATCGACCTGGTATTTTCCTTGCAGGCTTCAAGGAGATGAATATTTTCTTCAGCAAAGAGTATTAAGCAAAACTTGATACAACCTCTATCCTTTTAGGGCTACTTTAAGATTTAAATTGTTTTACTTTGATAGGATTAAGTTTAAATCCTTTGGCAAAAACAGGCATCGCGCTTACAGATTAATGTCCTAGAAAAGAAATGAAAATTAGAAGCAAGGTAATAAACTTGCTTTTTTGAACTTGAACGTTGGAACTTGGACTTTACACCTTATCGATAATATAAAAATGATCCTGAAAGCACAACTTTAGTAAGATGGATTAGTCCATTAACTGCTAAATTAATTGTATTCATCAAAATTAAGAGGTTCAACAATCTCCCCCTTTTTGATGATGACAATTAATTTAGTGTGCTAAGGGAAATAAAGAGATAACAGTATAAGTTGCTCCCCCTTAGCAAAACACTAACAGATTGAATAGAAATATGAGAAAGAGACATAAGTAAAAAAAAACATTATGGCATGCTCCCCCTCAATTATAGCACACATACAAAGATGTAAACATTGCAAATCAGAGTAGAGTATCACATATCAGAGCATAAAATGTTAACATGACAGAAATATTATCACATAACAATATGTTCTTTTCTCCCCCTTTGGCATCATCAAAAAAAAACAGGAGAAAAAGCATTTGATGTTCTTACAATATTCAGTCATAACAACATAAAACAGAAAAGAAAAACGAAGACTTCCCAGGAGGTCACCATCCTAGTACTACTCTTGCCCAAGCACTACTAGTTCCGGAGTTTTGATGGGATCCGGTACTTTAGTGCTTGTTTAGTCGCACTAGTAATGTTAGTTTATGACGTCTATTTAGATCACCCTGGACGCTGATGCCTGATTTTGGCTTTCTATTCTCTTGATGGAATTGAAGCCCCGAAATAAAATATATTTCTTTCTAAACAATTTTTTGGAAAGCCTGCGCAACGCGACGGCTTCCCAGCATATCGCCCATCCCTTCGTCGCTCCCGCTTAAGTACGCTTAACTCACGTGATTTTTTTCATAAAAAGAGAGGACATTTACCTGCATGCCACACAAATCTTTTAATATTACACCACACACAGTTTTCTTCATAATAATTACACTATTGAGTGTGAAGAAAGTATGTGTGATGTAATACATGAAGGTTTGTGTGGCATGTGTGTAAAAATCCCAAAAAAGGTCACCCATGCAACACAAGGACTTCTCAAGAGGTCACCCATCGTAGTACTACTCTCGCCGAAATACGCTTAACTGTGGAGTTCGAATGGGATCCGATGCTTTAGTGTTGGTACGATCGCACTTGTATTTTTAGTTTGCCGACATCTATTTAGATCACCCGGGACGCTGACGCCCGATTTTGGCTTTCTATTCTCTTGACGGAATTCAAGCCCCAAAATAAAATTTTTTTTTCTTTCTAAATGACTTATTGGAAAATCGGTGCAACACGACGGCTTCTCGGCGCGTCGCCCAGCCCTTTTCCCTCACCCGCCCAAGCATCCTTAACCCACTCGATTTTTTCCAAAAAAAGAATATAACACGAGAACTTCCTAGAAGGTCACCCATCATAGTACTACTCTCGCCCAAGTACGTTTAACTGTGGAGTTTTGAAGGGATCGTTTGCTTTAGTGCTGGTATGGTCGCACTCGTATTTTTAGTTTGCCTACGTCTATTTAGAACACCCGAGACGCTGACGCCCGATTTTGGCTTCTACTCTCTTGACAAAATTCAAGACCAGAAATAAAATTTTTTTCTTTTTAAATGATTTTTTGGAAAACCGGTGCAACGCGACGGCTTCCGAGCACGTCGCCCATCCCTTCGCCGCTCCCGCCCAAGCACGCTTAACTCTCGTGATTTTTTCCAAAAAAAATGTAACACGATAACTTCCTAGGAGGTCATCCATCCAAGTACTACTCTCACCCAAGCAAGCTTAACTGCGGAGTTTTGAAGGGATTCGGTGCTTCAGTGCTGGTATGATCACACTACTGTTTTTAGTTTTTCGAATTCTATTTAGATCATACGGGACGCTGACGCCCGATTTTGGCTTTCTATTGTCTTGACAGAATTCAAGGTCTGAAATAAAATTTATTTCTTTCTAAATGATTTTATGGAAAACCAGCGAAACGCGACAGCTTTCGAGCATGTCGCCCATCCCTTCGCCGCTCCCGCCTAAGCACGCTTAACTAACGTGATTTTTTTCAAAAAAAAAGTGCAACACGAGAACTTCCTAGGAGGTCACCCATCCAAGTACTACTCTTGCCAAACACGCTTAATTGTGGCGTTCTGATGGTATCCGGTGCTTCGATGTAGGTATGGTCACAATAATATTGTTAGCTTGCCGATGTCTATTTAGATCACCCAGGACGCTGACGCCCGATTTTGGCTTTCTATTCTCTTGACGGAATTCAAGCCCCGAAATAAAATTTATTTCTTTCTAAATGATTTTCTGGAACACTGGCGCAGTGCAACGGCTTCCCAGCGCGCCACACATCCCTTCTCCCCTACCGCCCAAGCACGCTTAACTCACGTGATTTTTTTCAAAAAAAAGAATGCAACACGAGGACTTCCCAGGAAGTCACCATCCTAGTACTACTCTTGCCCAAGCACTATTAACTCTAGAGTTCTGATGGGATCCGGTACTTTAGTGCTTATTTGATCGCACTAGTAATGTTAGTTTATCGACGTCTATTTAGATCACCCTGGACGCTGATGCCCGATTTTGGCTTTCTATTCTCTTGACGAAATTCAATCCCCGAAATAAAATTTATTTCCTTCTAAATGATTTTTTGAAAAACCTGCGCAACGCGACGGCTTCCCAGCATGTCGCCCATCCCTTCGCCGCTCCCGCCCAAGCACGCTTAACTCACTTCATTTTTTTCATAAAAAGAAGGGATATTTACCTGCATGTCACACAAATCTTTTAATATTACACTACACACATTTTCTTCACAAAAGTTACACTATGGAGTGTGAAGAAAGTATGTGTGATATAATACATGAAGATTTGTGTGGCATGTGTGTAAAAATCCAAAAAAAGGTCACCCATGCAACACAAGGACTTCCCAGGAGGTCACCCATCCTAGTACTACTCTCACCAAAACACGCTTAACTGTTGAGTTAGGATGGGATCCAATGCTTTAGTGCTGGTATGGTCGCACTTGTATTGTTAGTTTGCCGACGTCTATTTAGATCAACCGGGACGCTGACGCCCTATTTTGGCTTTCTATTCTCTTGACGGAATTCAACCCCCGAAATAAAATTTATTTCTTTTTTTAAATGATTTTTTGGAAAACCAGTGCAACACAATGGCTTCTCGGCGCGTCGCCCAGCCCTTTTCCCTCTCCCGCCCAAGCACGCTTAACCCACTCAATTTTTTCCAGAAAAAGAATATAGCACGAGGACTTCCTAGAAGGTCACCCATCTTAGTACGACTCTCGCCTAAGCACGTTTAACTGCGGAGTTCTGATGAGATCTTTTGCTTTAGTGCTGGTATTGTTGCACTCGTATTTTTAGTTTGACGATGTCTACTTAGAACACCCGGGACGCTGACACCTGATTTTGGCTTTCTACTCTTTTGACGGAATTCAAGCCTAGAAATAAAATTTCTTTCTTTCTAAATGATTTTCTGAAAAACCGGCGCAACACGATGGGATGCGAGCACGTCGCCCATCCCTTCGCTGCTCTCGCCCAAGCACGCTTAACTCACGTGATTTTTTTCAAAAAAAATGCAACACGAGAACTTCCTAGGAGGTCATCCATCCAAGTACTACTCTCGCCCATGCAAGTTTAACTGCGGAGTTCTGAAGGGATCCGGTGCTTCAGTGATGGTATGGTCACACTACTATTATTAGTTTTTCGAATTTTATGGTCTTGACAGAATTCAAGCTCCGAAATAAAATTTATTTTTCTCTAAATGATTTTCTGAAAAACCAGAGCAACGCGACGGCTTTCGAGCATGTCGCCGATCCCTTCGCTGCTACCGCCCAAGCACGCTTAACTCACGTGATTTTTTCCAAAAAGAAAATGCAATACGAGATCTTCCAATGAGGTCATCCATCCAAGTACTACTCTCGACAAGCAAGCTTAACTGCGAAGTTTTGAAGGGATCCAATGCTTCAGTGCTGGTATGGTCACACTGCTATTGTTAGTTTACCGACTTCTATTTAGATCACTCGGGACACAGACGTCCGATTTTGACATTCTATTCTCTTAACGGAATTCAAGCCCCAAAATAAAATTTATTTCTTTCTAAATGATTTTCTGAAAAACCGGCACAATGCAACTGCTTTCGAGCATGTCGCCCATCCGTTCGCCGCTCCCGCCCAAGCACGCTTAACTCACGTGATTTTTTTTAACAAAAAAATGCAACACGAGAACATCTAAGGAGGTCATCCATCCAAGTACTACTCTCGACAAGCAAGCTTAACCGCGAAGTTCTGAAGGGATCCGATGCTTCTGTGATGGTATGGTCACACTGCTATTGTTAGTTTACCAACTTCTATTTAGATTACCTGGGACACTGACGTCCGATTTTGGCATTCTATTCTCTTGACGGAATTCAAGCCCCGAAATAAAATTTATTTCTTTCTAAATGATTTTTTGGAAAACCGGCGCAACGCGACGGCTTTTGAGGGAGTCACCAATCCCTTCACTGCTTCCGCCCAAGCATGCTTAACTCACGTGATTTTTTCCCAAAAAAAAATGCAACACGAGAACTTCCCAGGAGGTCATCCATCCAAGTACTACTATCTCCAAGCAAGCTTAACTGAGGAGTTCTGAAGGGATCCGGTGGTTCAGTGCTGATATGGTCACACTGTGATTGTTAGTTTACCGACGTCTATTTAGATAACCCGGAACATTGACGCCCGATTTTGGCTTTCTTTTCTCTTGACAGAATTCAAGCACCAAAATAAATTTTAATTCTTTCTAAATGTTTTTTTAGAAAACCGGCGTAACGCAACGGCTTCCCGGCCCGTCGCGCATCCCTTCGCCGATCCCGCTCAAGCACGCTTAACTCACGTGATTTTTTTCAAGAAAAGAATGCAACACGAGGACTTCCTAGGAGGTCACCCATCCTTGTACTACTGTCGCCCAAGCACGCTTAACTGCAGAATTCTGAAGGGATTCGATACTTTAGTGTTGGTATGGTCGCACTCGTATTGTTAGTTTATCGAATTCTATTTAGAATACCCGGGACGCTAATGCCCGATTTTGGCTTTCTATTCTCTTGATGGAATTCAAGTCCTGAAATAAAATTTATTTCTTTCTAAATAATTTTCTAGAACACCAGCGCAATGCGACGGCTTCCCAGTGCGCCACACATCCCTTCGCCGCTACCGCTCAAGCACGTTTAACTCACGTGATTTTTTTCAAAAAAAGAATGCAACATGACTTCCCAGGAGGTCACCATCCTAGTACTATTCTTGCCCAAGCACTATTAACTCCAGAGTTCTGATGGCATCCCGTACTTTAGTGCTTGTTTGGTCGCACTAGTAATGTTAGTTTACCGACTTCTATTTAGATCACCCTGTACGCGGACTCTTGATTTTGGATTTCTATTCTCTTGATAGAATTCAAGCCCCGAAATAAAATTTATTTATTTCTAAATAATTTTCTGGATCATCGGCGAAACAAATTTGTTGTGTTCATTTCACTTTTGCTCTCAAATTCTCTTGAACTAAAGTGATATAATATATTTAAATTTAAGTATTTTAAAGTTATAAAAAATCTGAAATATTTTTATTCAAAACAGATATATGATTAGTAAACTCTAAATTTATTATTTCTGATCTCTTTTGAAATCATTTTTTCACTGCTCTGCGAACCTTTGTCAATTCCCAAAATCGACCGGATTGTTCAGGAAAAATTTCTGCACTACTCTGTGAACCTTGGTCAATTCTCAAAATCGACCGGACTATTCGGGTAAAATTTTCTGCATAGTTTTTCCTTGTCCAGGTGATCTCAGAACTCAGTGTACTTGATCAATTTGACAAACTTAAGTATACTACTTCTTATTTCTCTCTTTTTTAAACTAAAATCAATCATCTAAATTTTTTTTTAATCCCAATTTATCCCCCTTTTGGGAAATCTCTGGGCCAACAAGTACTACTCTCATCCAAGCACGCTTAACTAAAGAGTTCTGATGGGACGCGGTGCTTCAATGCTGGTATGGTTACAATCATATTGTTAGTTTACCGACGTCTATTTAGATCACCTGGGACATTGATGCCCGATTTTGGCTTTCTATTCTCTTGACTGAATTCAAGCCCCGACATAAAGTTTATTTCTTTCTAAATGATTTTCTGGAAAACCTGCGCAACGCGACGGGTTCCCAGCGCGTTGCCCATCCCTTTGCCGCTCCAGCCCAAGAACGCATAACTCACGTGATATTTTCCAAAAAAAGAATGCAACGAGGTCTTCATAGGAGGTCACTCATCCTAGTACTACTCTCGCCTAAGCACGCTTAACTGCGGAGTTCTTATGGGATCCATTGCTTTAGTGCTGGTATGGTCGCAATCATATTGTTAGTCTGCCGAATTCTATTTAGATCATCCGGGAAGCTGATGCCCGATTTTAGTTTTCTTTTCTCTTGACGGAATTCAAGCCCCAAAAAAAATTTTGTTTCTTTCTAAATAAATTTTTAGAAAACTAGCGTAATTCGATAGCTTCGTATTGCACTTTATTCACATGATTTTTTTCCAAAAAAAGAATGCTACACGAGAAATTCACAGGAGGTCACCCATCCTAGTACTACTCTTGCCCAAACACACTCAACTGCGGAGTTCTCACACTTAAATTGTTAGTTTGCCAAATTCTATTGGAATCACCAGGGACGTTGATGTCCGATTTTAGCTTTCTATTCCCTTAACGAAATTCAAGCCCCGACATAAAGTTTATTTCTTTCTAAATGATTTTCTGGAAAACCTGCGCAACGCGACTGGTTCCCAGCGCGTTGCCCATTCCTTTGCCGCTCCCGCCCAAGAACGCATATCTCATGTGATTTTTTTCCAAAAAAAGAATGCAACGAGGTCTTCATAGGAGGTCATTCATCCTAGTACTACTTTCGCCCAAGCACGCTTAACTGCGGAGTTCTGATGAGATCCGTTGCTTTAGTACTAGTATGGTGGCAATCATATTGTTAGTCTGCCGAATTCTATTTAGATCATCCGGGAAGCTGATGCCCGATTTTTGCTTTTTTTTCTCTTGACGAAATTCAAGCCCCAAAATAAAATTTATTTCTTTCTAATTAATTTTAGAAAAACCGGCGCAATTCGACAGCTTCCTAGCACGCTTAACTCACGTGATTATTTTCAAAAAAATAATGTAGCATGAAGACTTCCCAGTAGGTCACCTATCCTAGTACAACTCTCGTCCAAGCATGCCTAACTGCGGAGTACTGATGGAATCCGATGCTTTATTACAGGTATGATCGCACTCGTATTATAAGTGTGCCGACGTTTATTTAGATCACCCGAGATGCTGACGTCTGATTTTGGCACTACTCTCGCCCAAACACGCTTAATTGCAGAGTTCTGATGGGATCCGGTGCTTTAGTGCCGGTATGGTCGCACTCATATTTTTTGTTTGTCGAATTCTATTTAGATCACTTGGGACGCTAATGCCCGATTTTGGCTTTCTATTCTCTTGACGGAATTCAAGCCCCGAAATAAAATTTATTTATTTTTCATGATTTTTTGGAAAATCGAAGCAACTCAACGGCATCCCAGCGCGCCGCCAATTCATTCCCCGCTCCCGCTGAAGCACGCTTAACTCATGCGATTTTTTCCAAAAAAAAAAAAATATATGAGGACTTCATAGGACGTCACCCATCCGCGTACTAGTCTCGCCCAAGCAAGCTTAACTGCGGAGTTCTGATGGGATCCAGTGTTTTAGTGCTGGTATAATCGCACTAATATTGTTAGTTTACATCGATTTAGATCACTCGAGATACTGACTCCCGATTTTTGCTTTCTATTCCCTTGACAGAATTCAAGACCCAAAGTAAAATTTATTTCCTTCTAAATGATTTTCTGGAAAACCGGCGCAATGCGACGGCTTCCCAGTGTGTCGCCAATCCGTTGTCCTCTCCCGCACCAGCACGCATAACTAACGTGATTTTTTCCCAAAAAAGAACGCAACGAGGACTTCCCACGAGATCACCCATCTTAGTACTACTCTCGCCCGAGTACGCTTAACTACGGAGTTCTGATGGGATCCGGTGCTTTAGTACTCGAATGGTCAGACTCATATTGTTAGTTTGCCGAATTCTGTTTAGATCACCCGGGACGCTGACGCCCGATTTTGGCTTTCTATTCTGTTGACAGAATTCAAGCCCCGAAATAAAATTTATTTCTTTCTACATGATTTTCTGGAAAACCGACGCAACACGACGGCTTCCCAGCGTACCGCCCATCCCTTCCCTGCTCCGACCCAAGCACGCTTAACTCACGCGATTTTTTCCAAAAAAAGAATGCAACATGAGGATTTCCCAAAATGTCACCCATCCTAGTACTAGTCTCGCCCAAACACGGTTAACTGCGGAGTTCTTATGGGTTTCGATGCTTTAGTGCTCGTGTAGTCACACTAATTTTGTTAGTTTACCGACGTCTATTTAGATCACCCTGGACGCTGACGCCCGATTTTGGCTTTCCATTCTCTTGATGAAAATTAAAGCCCCAAAATAAAATTTATTTTTTTCTAAATAATGCACCGCCCATCCCTTCCACGCTCCCGCCCAAGCATGCTTAAGTCACGTAATATTTTCCAAAAAAAGATTGTAACACGAGAACTTGCCAGGAGGTCACCCATCATAGTACTACTCTCGCCCAAGCATGCTTAACTGTAGAGTTCTAATGAAATCAAGTGCTTTAGTGATGGTATGGTTGCACTCGTATTGTTAGTTTGCCGACGTCTATTTAGATCACACGGGATGCTGACGCCTGATTTTGGCTTTCTATTCTATTGACGGAATTCAAGCTCCAAAATAAATTTTATTTTTTTCTATATGATTTTCTAGAAAATCGGTGCAACGCGATGGCTTCCCAGCGCGTCGCCCATCCGTTCGCTGCTCCCGCACAAGCTCGCTTAACTCATGTGTTTTTTTCCAAAAAAAAAAAAGCAACACAAGGACTTCCCAGGAGGTCACCCAGCCTAGTACTACTCTTGCCCAAACACGCTTAATTGCGGAGTTCTGATGGATTCCGGTGCTTTAGAGCTGGTATGGTCACACTAAAATTGTTAGTTTGCCAAATTCTACTTAGATCACCCGGGACGCTGATGCCCGATTTTGGCTTTCTATTCTCTTGACGGAATTCAGGCCCCGAAATAAAATTTATTTCTTTCTAAATAATTTTTTCTTGAAAAGCGACGCAACGAGACGGCTTCCCAGTGCGACACCCATTCCTACACCGCTCCCGCCCAAACACGCTTAACTTATGTGATTGTTTTCAAAAAAAAAATGCAATGCCAGGAGGTCACCCATCCTTGTACTACTTTTGCCCAAGCACGCTTAACTGCGAAGTTTTCATGAGATTTGATACTTTAGAGTTGGTACGATCACAATCATATTGTGTATTTGCTTAATTTTATTTAGATCACCAGGGATGTTGACGCTCGTTTTTGCCTTTCTACTCTTTTGATGGAATTCAAGCCCCGAAATAAAATTTATTTCGTTCGACATGATTTTCTAGAAAACCGGCGCAACTTGACGGCTTCTTATCGCGCTGCCCATCTCTTCCCCACTCCCGCAAAAGCATGCTTAGTTCACGTAATTTTTTTCTAAAAAAAAAATTATGCAACACGAGGACTTGCCAGGAGGTTACCCATCATTGTACTACTCTCGCCAAAGCACGCTTAACTGCAGAGTTCTAATGGGATCCGGTGCTTTAGTGCTGGTACAGTCGCACTCGTATTTTTAGTTTGCCGACGTCTATTTAGATCACCCGAGATGCTGACGCCCGATTTTGGCTTTCTATTCTACTGACGGAATTCAAGCCCCAAAATAAAATTTATTTCTTTCTAAATAATTTTCTAGAAAACCGGCGCAACGTGATGGTCGCCCATCCGTTCGCTGCTCCCGCACAAGCTCGCTTAACTCATGTGTTTTTTTCCAAAAAAAAAAGCAACACAAGGACTTCCCAGGAAGTCACCCAGCCTAGTACTACTCTTGCCCAAACACGCTTAATTGCGGAGTTCTGATGGATTCCGGTGCTTTAGAGCTAGTATGGTCACACTAAAATTGTTAGTTTGCCAAATTCTACTTAGATCACCCGGGACGCTGATGCCCGATTTTGGCTTTCTATTCTCTTGACGGAATTCAGGCCCCGAAATAAAATTTATTTCTTTCTACGTAATTTTTTTGAAAACCGGCGCAACGCGACGGATTTCCAGCGCGCCACCCATACTTTCCCCTCTCCCGCCCAAGCACGCTTAACTCACGCAATTTTTTTTCCAAAAAATGAATGCAATATGAGGAATTCCCAAGAAGTCACCCATCTTAGTACTAGTCTCGCTCAAGCACACTTAATTGCGGAGTTCTAATGGGATCCGGTGCTTTAGTTTTGGCAAGTACTAGTGTTGCATTCTTTTTTTGGAAAATATTACGTGAGTAAAGTGTTCTTGGGCAGGAGCGGGGAAGGGATGGGCGGTGCGATGGGAAGCCGTCGAGTTGCACCGGTTTTCCTGAAAATTATTTAGAAAGAAATAAATTTTACTTCAGGGCCTGAATTCCGTCAAGAAAAAAGAAAGCCAAAATTAAGTGTGATTGTACCAGCACTAAAGAATGCAACACGAGGACTTCTCAAGATGTCACCCAGCCTAGTACTACTCTCGCCCAAACATGCTTAACTGCGGAGTTCTGATGGGTTCCGGTGCCTTAGAGCTGTTATGGTCGCACTCATATTGTTAGTTTGCCAAATTCTACCTAGATCACTTGGGACGCTGATGCCTGATTTTGGCTTTCTATTCTCTTGATGGAATTCAAGTCCCGAAATAAAATTTATTTCTTTCAACATGATTTTCTGGAAAACCAGCGCAACACGACGACTTCCCAGCGCGCCGCCCATCCCTTCCCCGCTCCCGCCCAAGCACGCTTAACTCACAGGAGGTCGCTGATAGGACTCTTAATAGGCATGCTTGCACCATAATAAACAGACGGCTGAACCAAGTGGTGAACCGGTGATTGTGAACCGGTCACGGTGAACCGGTCGGTCTGCTGGGTTAGTATAATTAGCGCATCTTCTATCGGAGAAGGGATTATGAAAATTAACTCTGCACTTCCGTCTCCGTGTCTCTCCTTCTGTTCTTCTTCTTCTTCTTCTTCTTCTTCTTCTTTCCTTCATCCTCCTCCTCTCTATTTCCTAATTCAGTCTTGTAATGCTGTAGAGATTGAAGCTATCAATTTAGTAAAGCTTTCAGATAAGTATTGTTGTTGTATTGCCTGTTGTATTGGAATTATTTGCAGTCGTATCATTGGTATCAGAGCCATACACTACGTGTCCGAGTTGCAATCGAGCGGCGTCGGTGGTGACGCCGGTATTGCAGTGTTCGCCCGGGGCTAGAAAGAGCTAGCGCAAAGCCAGCCGGCGTGGGCGCCGGGACTGCGGAGCGTGGTGGATTGTTACGATCCAATTGCAAGGTATGGGACTTGAGTCCCACATTGGAAGTATGGGATTCTAATGTGGGGTTTATATGAACTTTGGGCTCTCAACTCCCATGAGCTAGCTTTTGGGGTGTGGTTCTCCCAAAGTTCATATCAATTGGTATCAGAGCAAAACGATCCATGGCGCCAGAAACTCGAGCGACGGAAATCAAGCAAATGGAAGAAACATTGCGACATTTGGTTGCGGAATCACGTGAACATTTTGACAGAATGTTCCAATCGCAGCAGGAGATATTAAGGGATCTCACAGATCGGCAGAATGCATCCAACATCACACTCACAGAAGCCATCCAAGCCCTAGACAACAAATACAAGGAAGATATAACAGAAATCAAAGGAAAATTAACAGAAGAACGATCTCAATTCAGATCGATTAACCAGGCTGGAATTCTCGGAACTCCAATGCAGTCACCATCCACCTCTTCAGGTATGCGAAATTCTGCCCTCCAGATGATTCCAATTCCACAGCCGTCTATGGAAACACTCCTCACTCGTTTGCCTAAAATCGAATTTCCAAAATTCTCTGGGGATAATGTGATGGGATGGGCATTTCGGTGTGAACAGTTTTTTGAAATCAGCCTAACCCCTAATGAATGGAAGGTTAAACTAGCTTCAATTTATCTGGATGGCATTGCATTAGAGTGGCATCAGAATTTTGCTAGAAGTAATTCTACTCCTATGGATTGGAATTTATATAAAGAAGCTATTAAGGAAAGATTTGGGGAGACTGTGTATGATGATCCTATGTTTGAACTACATAATCTAAAGCAAACCACTAGCGTGCAAGATTACAACAATCGATTTGATGCTCTTCTTACTAGACTGGATTTATCGGAGAAATATGCAATTAGCTGTTATCTAGGAGGTCTTAAGGAAGAACTATTGGGCCTAGTGAGGCTTATGAAACCCAAAAGCCTTAGGGAAGCCTTCAACTTAGCCAAAATTCAAGAATCAAATCTATTACAGCAACAAAGGAAATATAAAAGTTGGAGCAAACCTGGAATTGTCAGTAATTCAGGAACTACTGAAAATGTGCTCAACAAAACAGCTCTAACTGGGGGCAGCAATATCCAGATGAAGGAATCTCCTCGCAGAGTGCTTCCTAATTCTACCTTTGATGAAAGAAGAGCTAAGGGCTTATGTTTTTGGTGTAATGAAAAATATACACAGGGCCATCAGTGCAAAAGGAGACAATTGTATCAAATTTCTCTATCAGAAGAAGTGGTTCCACTACCTGAAATAGAAGAACCCCACATTGAAGATATGACAGAGGAAGAGGTAGAACCAGAGCTCGAAACCAAAGTTTCTCTTAATGCTATCACTGGACTTCCTTCATTCCATACCATGACAGTGGTGGGAACTGTTAAAAGACGAAAAATATGTATTCTCATAGACTCGGGCAGTACTCACAATTTCTTAGATCCATCTGTGTTATCTGTGGGAACGTATAAAGTGGAATCTATTCCTAAACAACAAGTCATGGTGGCAAATGGAGATAAGATATCGCTGTCAGAACAGCTCAAAAATTTTCAATGGCAGATGCATGGAGTCACATTCACAACAAATGTTCTTATGATGCCATTAGAAAGTTATCACATGGTGTTAGGAGTACAGTGGCTGTCAGAATTGGGTATAGTTAATTGGGACTTCAAGGATTTGAAGATGAGCTTCTTATTAAACAATAAACCAATTCTCTTGTGTGGCACTCCAACTCCATTCCTGCAGCTGATAAATGAGAAACACATGGATAAAGCAATAAGGAATTCTTCAACAGCCCTTTACCTATGTTTTTATACATCCAAAATGCATTCACAGGAATCCACTTCCGTTTTGCAGAATCAGGCCAGGGAACTAAGCAGGAAGCAGCAGGATGAATTAAACTTTTTACTACAGACCTATTCAGAGGTGTTTACAGAACCAAAAGGATTACCGCCTCATAGGCCTTTTGATCACCAAATTGTGCTAAAGGAAGGCACAGACCCTATCAACGTAAAGCCATATAGATATCCTGCATTGCAAAAAGCTGCCATAGAAAAATTAATCAATGAAATGAAAGATGCAGGAATTATACGAGACAGCGCCAGTCCATTTTCATCTCCTATTGTACTGATTAAAAAAAAAGATGGAAGTTGGAGATTGTGTGTAGATTATAGGAACTTGAACTCAGAAACTGTAAGAGACAGATTTCCCATTCCAATAATTGAAGAACTCCTGGATGAACTACATGGAGCAGTTTATTTTTCCAAATTGGATTTAAGATCAGGATATTGGCAGGTGAGGATGATCGAGGAAGATATTAAAAAAACTGCTTTTAGGACACATGAAGGACACTATGAATTCCTAGTAATGCCATTTGGGCTCACCAATGCTCCGGCAACCTTCCAAAGACTTATGAATTCTATCTTCAAGCCTCATTTAAGGAAATTCACCTTGGTCTTCTTCGATGACATTCTAATATACAGCAAAACATGGTATGACCATCTTCACCACCTGAAAATTGTATTTGAATTACTGGTTCAAAATTCTTTAAAGGTCAAAAGGAGTAAGTGTGATTTTGCAGCCCAAAGTATTGAATATTTGGGCCATTATATATCATACAACGGTGTTTCAACTGATCCTACCAAGATTCAGGCAATTTTGAAGTGGCCAACCCCTTCTTCTGTCAAAGAATTGCGTGGCTTCTTAGGCTTGGCGGGGTATTATCGTCGGTTCATTAAAGATTATTGCAAAATCAGCAGGAATTTAACTGATCTACTTAAGAAAGATGCTTTTAAATGGAATGAGCAAGCTGAAGCTTCCTTCTCTCAATTAAAACATCACCTCTGTAATCCTCCTGTGTTGGCATTACCGGACTTTACTCAGCCCTTCATTGTGGAAACAGATGCTAGTGGAGTCAGGTCGTCCAATCGCCTATTTCAGCAAAGGACTATCACCGAAACATCAACAACTACCAATTTATGAAAAAGAAATGCTTTCTATGGTGACTGCAGTACAAAAATGGAGATCCTATCTCCTTGGCAGCCACTTCAAAATTAAAACCGACCACCAGAGCTTGAAATTTTTGCTGGAGCAACGCATTACAACTCCAGCCCAGCAAAAGTGGCTGTCTAAATTGGCTGACTATGACTTTGAAATCCTTTATAAAAGGGGACAAGAGAATGTAGCTGCAGATGCCTTATCTAGAAGAACTTCCCTTGAAGGTATTGAATTAAATGCCATAATAGAAGTGTTATCCACTGAATTATTGAAAGAAATTTATGACAGTTGGCAGGCAGATATTGAATTAGCAGAAATCATCCATCAATTGAAAAATTTAACTGAATTAACCAAACCCTACACCTGGAGGAACGAACAGCTTCGATGGAAGGGAAGGCTGGTAATAGGAAACGACCCTATGCTAAAGTATAAACTAATTCAAACTATTCATGCAAGCCCAATGGGAGGACATTTAGGATTTCGTCCAACAACACATAGGCTTAAATCACTATGCTACTGGAAAGGAATGGGCAAGGCGATTAAAAGGTTTATACAAGAGTGCAGCATTTGTCAACAGAATAAATATGAAACAACAGCAAAACTGGGGTTGCTCCAGCCTCTACCGATACCAGAAAAGGTATGGACAGATGTCTCTCTTGATTTCATAGAAGGACTACCAAAATCCAACGGCAAGGACACTATACTTGTAGTGGTTGACAGGCTAAGTAAATATGCTCATTTTATTGCATTAGCTCATCCGTACTCAGCCATCATAGTAGCTCAAGCTTACTTGGATAATGTGTACAAGCTTCATGGAATGCCTGAAAAGATAGTAAGTGATCGTGATAAAATTTTTCTAAGTAAGTTTTGGCAGGAGCTTCTTAGGCTACTCAAGGTAGAGATACAAATGTCAACGGCTTACCATCCACAAAAAGATGGTCAGACCAAAGTGGTGAATAGATGCTTGGAGACATACTTGAGATGTATGACAGGTGAAAGACCAAGAGAATGGGTTAAATGGCTACCTCTGAGCGAATGGTGGTATAACACTATTTTTCATTCATCACTTAAATGCTCCCCTTATGAAGTATTATACGGTCAAAAACCACTCATTCATACCCCCTATTTGGCTGGCAGCTCTTCAGTTGATACTGTGGATAGCGGATTACAGAACAGAGAGAATTTTATCAAACAACTTAAACACCATCTATCTCAAGCCATTAACAGAATAAAGATGCAAGCAGATAGACACAGGAAGGAAAGGGAGTTTCAAGTGGGTGAGTTTGTATATGTCAAACTACAACCTTACAGACAAGATTCGGTTAGTCAACGCACCTCACAAAAGCTTTCTCCAAGGTATTTTGGACCCTTTGAGGTGATTGCCAGAATTGGATTATTAGCCTATAAACTCAAACTCCCACAATACGCTAAAATCCATCCGGTGTTCCATGTTTCCCTACTAAAAAAATGCTTCGGAAATACGACTGTAGAAGAGAAACTTCCACCTGACATTACCACCTTAGGCCAAGTAAAGGCTGAACCAGCGGCAATTCTTAACCAGCGAACAATACTGAGGAAGAGGCGTTTTCTAGAGCAAATATTAGTTTAGTGGAGCGGATCCAATCCTGAGGATGCAACCTGGGAAGATTCACAGTTCATTCGCAATCAGTATCCATCCTTTCCTATAGATCCTTGAGGACAAGGATCATCAAGAGAGGGGCAAATGATAGGACTCTTAATAGGCATGCTTGCACCATAATAAATAGACGGCTGAACCAAGTGGTGAACCGGTGATTGTGAACCGGTCACGGTGAACCGGTCGGTCTGCTGGGTTAGTATAATTAGCGCATCTTCTATCGGAGAAGGGATTATGAAAATTAACTCTGCACTTCCGTCTCCGTGTCTCTCCTTCTGTTCTTCTTCTTCTTCTTCTTCTTCTTCTTCTTCCTTCATCCTCCTCCTCTCTATTTCCTAATTCAGTCTTGTAATGCTGTAGAGATTGAAGCTATCAATTTAGTAAAGCTTTCAGATAAGTATTGTTGCTGTATTGCCTGTTGTATTGGAATTATTTGCAGTCGTATCAGTCGCCCATCGTAGTACTAGTCTCATCCAAAAAAAATGCAACACGAGGACTTCCCAGAAAGTCACCCATCCTAGTACTTCTCTCGCCCAAGCACGCTTAACTTCGGAGTTCTGATGGGATCTGGTGCTTTAGTGCGGGTATGGTCACACGAGTATACTTAGTTTACCGACGTCAATATAGATCACTCGTGACACTGACGCCCGATTTTGGCTTTCTATTCTCTTGGAGGAATTCAAGCCTCGAAATAAAATTTATTTCTATCTAAATAATTTTTTTGAAAAACCGGCGCAACGCGATGGCTTCCCAGTGCGTCGCCCAACCCTTCCCCGCTCCCGCCCAAGCACGCTTAACTAACGCGATTTTTTCCAGAAAAAGAATGCAACACGAGGACTTTCCAGGAGGTCACACATCCTAGTACCACTCTCGCCCAAGCACGTTTAACTGCGGAGTTCTGATGGGATTTTTTGCTTTATTGCTGGTATGGTCGCACTAGTATTGTTAGTTTACCGACGTCTATTTAGATCATTCGGACTCCCGATTTTGGCTTTCTTTTCTCATGACGGAATTCAAGCCCCGAAATAAAATTTATTTCATTCTAAATGATTTTCTAGAAAACCGGCGCAACTTTATGCCTTCCCAACGCGTCGCCCATCCCTTCGTTGCTCCCGCTCAAGCACGAAGACTTCCCAGGAGATCACCCATTCTAATACTACTCTCGCCCAAGCACGCTTAACTACGGAGTTCTGATGGGATCTGGTGTTTTAATACTGGTATGGTCGCACTAGTATTGTTAGTTTACGAATATCTATTTAGATCACTCGGGACGCTGACACCCGATTTTTGTTTTCTATTCTCTTGACAGAATTAAAAGCCTTGAAATAAAATTTATTTCTGTTTAAATGATTTTTTGGAAAACCGTCGCAATGCGACGGCTTCCCGGCGTGTCGCCTAGCCCTTCCCCACTCCCGCCCAAGCTCGCTTAACCCACGAGATTTTTTCCAGAAAATGAATGCAACATGAGGACTTCTCAGGAGGTCACCCATTCTAGTACTACTCTCTCCCAAGCACGTTTAACTACGCAGTTCTGATGGGATCTTTTGTCTTAGTGCTAGTATGGTCGCACTAGTATTGTTAGATTACCCGGGAAGCGGACGCCTGATTTTGGCTTTATTTTCTCTTTACGGAATTCAAGCCCCGAAATATTTTTTTTTTCTTTCTACATAATTTTCTAGAAAACCGGCGCAACTCGACGGCTTAGCAACGTGTCGCCCATACCTTCGCTCCTCCGGCCCAAGCACGCTTAACTTACGTGATTTTTATCCAAAAAAAAATGCAACACGAGGACTTCCCAGAAAGTCACCCATCCTAGTACTTCTCTCCCCCAAGCACGCTTAACTTCAAAATTCTGATGGGCTCCGGTGCTTTAGTGCTGGTATGGTCACACTAGTATTATTTGTTTACCAAAGTCTATTTAGATCACCCGGGACGCGTACGTCCGATTTCAGCTTTATTTTCTCATGATGGAATTCAAGCTCCGAAATAAAATTTATTTCTTTCTAAATAATTTTCTGGAAAACCGGCGCAACACGACGGCTTCCCAGAGCACCGCCCATCCCTTCGTCGCTCTCGCCCAAGCACACTTAACTCACGTGAATTTTTTCAAAAAAATATTGCAACACGAGGACTTCCTAAGAGGTCACTCATCCTAGTACTACTCTCGCCCAAGCACGCTTAATTGCGGAGTTCTTATAGGATCTTTTTCTTCAATGCATGTATGGTCGCACTCGTATTTTTAATTTGCCGACGTATATTTAAATCACCAGGGACGCTGATGCCCGATTTTGGCTTTCTAATTGATGGAATTCAAGTCTCGAAATATAAATTATTTTCTTTATAAATGATTTTTTGGAAAACCGGCGCAACGCGACGGCTTCCTGGCGTGTCGCCCAGCCCTTCCCCGCTCTTGCCCAAGCACGCTTTAGCCACTCGAATTTTTTTTGTAAAAGAATGCAACACGAAGAATTCCCACGAGGTCACTCATCCTAGTACCACACTCACCCAAACACGCTTAGCTGTGGAGTTCTGATGGAATTTAATGCTTTAGTGCTAGTATGGTCGCGCTCGTATTGTTACTTTGCCGATATCTGTTTAGATAACCCGGGACACTGACTCCGGATTTTGGCTTTCTAATCCTTTGACAGAATTCAAGCACCGAAATAAAATTTATTTCTTTCTAAATAATTTTCTGGAACACCAGCAACGCGACGCCTACCCAGCACGTCGCATATCTCTTCGCCGCTCCCGCCCAAGCACGCTTAACTCACGTGATTTTTTCCAAAAAAAAATGCAACACGAGGACTTCCCAGGATGTCACACATCCTAGTACTACTCTCACCCAAACACGCTTAACTTCGAAGTTCTGATGGGATCCGGTGTTTTAGTGCTGGTATGGTCGCACTCGTATTGTTAATTTGCCGCTGTGTATTTAGATTACTAGGGACACTGATGCTCGATTTTGGCTTTCTATTCTGTTGACGGAATTCAAGCCCTGAAATAAAATTTATTTCTTTCTAAATGATTTTCTAGAACACCGGCGCAATGCGACGGCTTCCCAGCGAGCCGCCCATCTCTTCACCGCTCCGGCCGAAGCACGCTTAAGTCACGTGATTTTTTCAAAAAAAAAAAATGCAACACGAGGACCTCCTAGGAGGTCACCCATCCTAATAGTGCTTTCTTCCAAGCACGCTTAACTGCGAAGTTCTGATGGATCTAGTGCTTTAGTGCTGACGCCCGATTTTCTTTCTATTCTGTTGATGGAATTCAAGCCTCGAAATAAAATTTATTTCTTTCTAAATAATTTTCTGAAAAATCGGCGCAACGCGACGGCTTCCCAGCGCGCTGGGTTATCTAACTGCAGAGTTCTGATGGCATCCTATGCTTTAGTGCCGGTATGATCGCACTCGTATCGTTAGTTTGCCGAAGTCTATTTAGATCACCCGGGACGCTGACGTCCTATTTTCGCTTTCTATTCTCTTGACGGAATTTAAGCCCCGAAATAAAATTTATTTCTTTCTAAATGATTTTCTCGAAAACCGGCGTTATGCTTGACTCACGTGATCTTTTTCAAAAAAAAAATTGCAACACAAGGACTTCTCAATAGGTCACCCATCCTAGTAGTACTCTCGCCCAAATACACTTAAGTACGGAGTTCTGATGGGATCCAGTGCTTTAATGCTGATGTGATCACAATCTTATTGTTAGTTTGCCGAATTCTAATTAGATCACACGGGACGCTGACGCTCGATTTTGGCTTTATATTCTCTTAGCGAAATTCAAGCCTCGAAATAAAATTTATTTCCATCAAAATGATTTTCTAGAAAGCCGGCGCAACGCGACGGCTTCCCAGCGCGTTGCCCATCCCATCGCCGCTCCCGCCCAAGTACGTTTAACTGCGGAGTTCTGATGGGATCTCTTGCTTTAGTGCTGACATAGTCGCACTAGTATTATTAGTTTATCGACGTCTATTTAGATCACCCGGGATGCTGACGCCCGATTTTGGCTTTCTATTCTCTTGACGGAATTGAAGCCCCGAAATAAAAATTATTTCTTTCTAAATGTTTTTTTGGAAAACCGGTGGAACTCGTCCGCTTCCCGGCGCGTCGCCCATCTCATCGCTGCTCCTGCCCACACATGCTTAACTTACGTGATTTTTTTCAAAAAAAGAATGCAACACGAAGACTTCCCAGGAGGTCACTCATTCTAGTACTACTCTCGCCCAAGCACGCTTAACTGCAAAATTTTGATGAGATTCGGTGCCTTTGTGCTTGTCTAGTCGCACTCATATTGTTAATTTGTCAACATCTATTTAGATCACAAGGGTTGCTGACGCCCGATTTTAGCTTTCTATTCTCTTGACGGAATTGAAGCCCCGAAATAAAAATTATTTCTTTCTAAATATTTTTTTGGAAAACCAGCGCAACGCGACGGCTTCCCAGCGCGCCGCCCATCCCTTCGCCGCTACTGCCCAAGCACGCTTAACTCACGTGATTTTTTCAAAAAAAAAGAATGCATCACGAGGACTTCTCAGGAGGTCACCCATCCTAGTACTACTCCTGTACAAGCACGCTTAATTGCAGAGTTCTGATGGGATCTGGTACTTTAGTGCTGGTAAGGTCGCAGTAGTATTATTAGTTTACCCACGTCAATATAGATCACTCGGGATGCTGACGGCCGATTTTAGCTTTCTATTCTTTTGACGGGATTCTGATGGGATCTTTTGCCTTAGTGCTGATATGATCGTACTAGTATTGTTAGTTTAGCTTGGTCTATTTAGATCACCCGAGACGCGGATGCCCTTTTTTGGCTTTCTTTTCTCTTGACGGAATTCAAGCCCCGAAATAAAATTTATTTCTTTCTAAAAAATTTTCTAGAAACCGGCACAACTTGACGGCTTTCATGCTCGTCGCCCATCCTTTGCTGGTCCCGCCCAAGCATGCTTAACTTTCGTGATTTTTATCCAAAAAAAATACAACACGAGGACTTCCCAGGAGGTCCCCCATCCCTGTACTACTCAAGCCCAAGCAAGCTTATTTGCGAAGTTCTGATGGGATCAGGTGCTTTAGGGCTGGTATGGTCACACTCGTATTATTAATTTATCGTCGTCTATTTAGATCACCTGGGACGCTGACGCCCGATTTTTGCTTTCTATTCTTTTGACGGAATTTAAGCCATGAAATAAAATTTATTTTCTTTCTAAATGATTTTCAGAAAAAACCGGCGCAACATGACGGCTTACCAGCGCGTCGCCCTGCCATTCACAGCTCCCGCCTAAGCACGCTCAACTCACATGATTTTTTCCAAAAAAAAATGCGGCACGAGGACTTCCCAGGAGATCACCTATCCTAGTACTTCTCTAACCCAAACACGCTTAACTGCGAACTTCTGATGGGATCTGGTGCTCTAGTGCTGGTATGGTCGCCCTCATATTATTAGTTTACCGACGTCTATTTAGATCACCCGGGACGCTGACGCCCCATTTTGGCTTTCTATTCTCTTGACAGAATTTAAGCCCCGAAATAAAATTATTTTCTTTTTAAATTATTTTCTAAAAAACTGGCGCAACACGACGGCATACCAGCGCGTCGCCCCGCCATTCGCAGCTCCCGCCTAAGCACTCTTAACTCACGTGATTTTTTCCAAAAAAAAGAATGCGGCACGAGGACTACCCAGGAGGTCACCTATCCTAGTACGACTCTCACCCAAACACGCTTAACTGCGGAGTTCTGATGGGATCTGGTGCTCTAGTGCTGGTATGATCGCCCTCATATTGTTAGTTTGCCGACGTCAATTTAGATCACCCGGGACGCTGACGCCCGATTTTGGCTTTCTATTCTCTTGACTGAATTCATTCCCCGAAATAAAATTTATTTTTTTTCTAAATAATTTTCTGGAAAAAAGGCGCAACGCGACGGCTTCCCAGAGCGTTGCCCAGCCCTTCGCTGCTGCCGCCCAAGCACGCTTAACTCACGTGATTTTTTTCTCATGACGGAATTCAAGCCTCGAAATAAAATTTATTTCTATCTAAATAATTTTCTGGAAAACAAGCCGAACTCGACGGCTTCCCAGCGCGTCGCCCATCCCTTCGCTGCTCCCGCCCAAGCACACTTAATTTACGTGATTTTTTTACAAAAAAAATACAACACAAGGACTTCCGAGGACGTCACCAATCCTAGTACTACTACTCTCACCCAAGCACGCTTAACTTCGTAGTTCCGATGGGATCTAGTGCTTTAGTGCTGATATGATCGCACTCGTGTTATTAATTTGTTGCCGTCTATTTAGATTACCTGGGACGCTGACACCCGATTTTGATTTTCTATTCTCATGACAGAATTCAAGCCCCGAAATAAAATTTATTATTTTCTAAATAATATTTTCGAAAACTAGCGCAACGCGACGGCTTCCCGGCGTGTCGCCCAGCCCTTCCCTGCTCCCGCCAAAGCACGCTTAACCCAATCGATTTTTTCCAGAAAAAAAATGTAACACGAGGACTTCCTAGGAGGTCACGCATCCTAGTACTATTCTCGCCCAAGCACGTTTAACTGCGGAGTTCTGATAGGATCTTTTGCTTTAGTGCTGGTATGGTCGCACTCCTATTTTTAGTTTGCCGACGTCTATTTAGAATTCAAGAGCTGAAATAAAACTTATTACTTTCTAAATAATTTTTTGGAATACCGGAGCAACACGACGGCTTCCCAGCATGCCGCCCATCTCTTTGCCCCTCCCGCCCAAGCACGCTTAACTCACGTGATTTTTTCCAACAGAATACAACACGAGGACTTCCCTGGAGGTCTCTCATCCTAGTACTACTCTCGTCCGATTTTGGCTTTCTTTTCTCTTGATGGAATTCAAGCCTCAAAATAAAATTTATTTCTTTCTAAATAATTTTCTGGAAAACCGGCGCAACTCGACGGCTACCCAGCGCGTCGCCCATCCCATCGCTACTCCCGCCCAAGCACGCTTAACTTACGTGATTTTTATCCAAAAAAAATGCAACTCGAGGACTTCCTAGGATGTCACCCATCCTAGTACTATTCTCGCTCAAGCATGCTTAATTTTGGAGTTCTGACAAGATCCGGTGCTTTAGTAATGGTATAGTCACACACATAATATTTTTTGCCGAATTCTATTAAGATCACTTGAGACGCTGACGCTCGATTTTGGCTTTATATTCCCTTGACGGAATTCAAGTCCCGAAATAAAATTTATTTTTTTTCAAATGATTTTCTGGAAAACCGGCGCAACTCGATGGCGTCCCAGCACGTCGCCCATCCCTTCGCTGCTCACGCCCAAGCACGCTTAACTTACGTGATTTTTTTCCAAAAAAAGAATGCAACACAAAGACTTCCAAGGAAGTCACCCATCCTAGTACTACTTTCATCCAAGTACGCTTAACTTCGGAGTTCTGATAGGATCCGGTACTTTAGTGCTGGTATGGTCGCACTCGTTTTATTAATTTGTCGTTGCCAATTTAGATCACTAGGGACGCTGATGCCCGATTTTGGCTTTTTATACTCTTGACGGAATTCAAGCCCCGAAATAAACTTTTTTTCTTTCTAAATGATTTTTTGGAAAATCGCCGCAACGCGACGGCTTCCCAGCGCTTCGCCCAGCCCTTATCCGCTCCCGCCCAAGCATGCTTAACCCATACGATTTTTTCCAAAAAAAGAATGCAACACGAGGACTTCCCAGGAGGTCACCCATCCTAGTACTACTCTCGCCCAAGCACGCTTAACTGCGGAGTTCTGATGGGATCCGGTGCTTTAGTGCTGGTATGGTCGCACTCGTATTTGTTAGTTTGCCGAATTCTATTTAGATCACCCGGGATGCTGACGCCCGATTTTGGCTTTCTATTCTCTTGACGGAATTGAAGCCCCGAAATAAAAATTATTTCTTTCTAAATGTTTTTCTGAAACATCGGTGCAACGCGACGGCTTCCCATCGTGCCGCCCATCTCTTCACTGCTCCCGCCCAAGCTCGCTTAACTCACGTGATTTTTTTTCCAAAAAAAGAATGCAACACAAAACTTTCCAGTAGGTCACCCATCCTAGTACTACTCTCGACCAAGCACGCCTAACTGCGAAGTTCTGATAGGATCCGATGCTTTAGTGCTTGTACGGTCACAATCATATGGTTAGTTTGCCGAAATCTATTTAGATTACTAGAGATGCTGACGCCCGATTTTGGCTTCCTTTTCTCTTGACGGAATTCAAGCCCCGAAATAAAATTTACTTCTTTCTAAATAATTTTCAAGCAACTCAACGGCTTCCCAGTGCACCACCCATCACTTCCCCGCTCCCGCCTAATCACGCTTAACTGCGGAGTTCTGATGGGATTCGGTGCTTTAGTGCTGGCACAGTCACACTAGTATTGTTAGTTTACCGACGTCTATTTAGATCACAAGGGACGCTGACGTCCGATTTTGACTTTTTATTCTCTTGACAGAATTCAAGCCCCGAAATAAAATTTATTTCTTTCTAAATAATTTTCTGAAAAACCAATACAACTCGACGGCTTCCCAGCACGCCGCCCATCCCTTCCCCGCTCCCGCCCAAGTACGCTTAACTCACGTAAATTTTTCCAAAAAAAGAATGCAACACAAGGACTTGCGAGGAGGTCACCCTTCATAGTACTACTCTCACCCAAGCTCGCTTAACTGTGGAATTCTGATGGAATCCGGTGCTTTAGTGATGAATACGGTTGCACTCGTATTGTTAGTTTGCCGATATCTATTTAGATCACCCGGGATGCAGACGCCCGATTTTGATTTTCTATTCTATTGACGGAATTCAAGCCCCAAAATAAAATTTAGTTCTTTCTATATGATTTTTTGGAAAACCGACGCAACGCGATGTCTTCCCAGCACGTCGCCCATCCCTTCACCGCTCTCGCATAAGCACGCTTAACTCACGTGATTTTTTTCAAAAAAAGAATGCAATACGAGGACTTCCCAAGAGGTCACCCATCGAAGTACTAGTCTCGCCCAAGCACGCTTAACTGCGGACTTCTGATAGGATCTAGTGCTTTAGTGCTTGTATAGTCGCACCCGTATTGTTAGTTTGCCGACGTCTATTTAGATCACACGGGACGATGACTTCCAATTTTGGCTTTCTATTCTCTTGACGGAATTCAAGCCCCGAAATAAAATTTATTTCTTTCTAAATAATTTTCTGGAAAACCGATGTAACTCGACGGCTTCCGAGCACGCCGCCCATCCCTTCTCCGCTCCCGCCCAAGTACGCTTAACTCACTTAATTTTTTCCGAAAAAAAAATGCAACACGATGACAGGCGAGGAGGTCACCCATCATTGTTCAACTCTCGCCCAAGCACGCTTGACTACGGAGTTCTGAAAGGATCCAATGCTTTAGTGCTGGTATGGTCGCACTCGTATTGTTAGTTTGCCGACGTCTATTTAGATCACCCGGGACGCTAACGCCCGATTTTGGCTTCTATTCACTTGACGGAATTCAAGCCCTGAAATAAAATTTAGTTCTTTTTAAATGATTTTCTGGAAAACCGGCGCAACTCGATGGCTTCCCAGCGCACCGCCCATCTATTCTCCGATTTTGGCTTTCTATTCTCTTGACGGAATTCAAGCCCCGAAATAAAATTTAATTCTTTCTAAATAATTTTCTGGAAAATCGACGCAACGCGGCTTCCCAGTGCGACATTCATTCCTTCGCCGCTCATGCCCAAGCACGCTTAACTCACATGATTTTTTTCAAAAAAAAGTGCAATGCCAATAGATCACCCATCCAAGTACTACTCTGGCCCAAGCACGCTTAAATGCGATGGGATCCGGTGCTTTAGTGCTGGCACAGTCGCACTAGTATTGTTAGTTTACCGACGTCTATTTAGATCACACGGGACGATTTCTATTCTCTTGACGGAATTCAAGCTTCGAAAAAAATTTTATTTTTTTCTAAATATTTTTTTAGAAAATCGATGCAACTCGACGGCTTCCCAACACACCGCCCATCCCATCCCCGCTCCCGCCTAAGTACATTTAACTCACGTATTTTTTTCCCAAAAAAAATGCAACACGATGACATGCCAGGTCACCCATCATAGTTCTACTCTCGCCCAAGCACTCTTAACTGCGGAGTTCTGATGGGATCCAATGCTCTAGTGCTGGTATGGTCGCACTCGTACTGTTAGTTTACCGACGTCTATTTAGATCACCCGGAACGCTGACGCCCGATTTTGGCTTTCTATTTTCTTGATGGAATTCAAGCCCCGAAATAAAATTTAGTTCTTTCTAAATGATTTTCTGGAAAACCTGCGCAACACGACGGCTTCCCAGCGCGTCGCCCATCACTTCTCCGCGCCCGACCAAGCACGCATAACTTACATAATTTTTTTCAAAAAAGGAATGCAACAAGGACTTCCCAGGAGGTCACCCATCTTAGTGCTAATCTCGCCCAAGCAAGATTAACTGCGGAGTTCGAATTGGATCCGGTGCTTTAGTTCTGGTATGGTCGCACTCATATTGTTACTTTGCCAAAAAAATTTTAGATCTCCAGGGACGCTGACGCCGAATTTTGGGTTTCTATTATCTTAACGGAATTCAAGCCTCAAAATAAAATTTAATTTTTTTAAATGATTTTCTTAAAAACCGGCACAATGCGATGGCTTCCCAATACGACACCCATCCCTTCCCCGCTCCCGCCCAAGCACGCTTAACTCACGTCACTGTTTTAAAAAAATAAATGCAATGCCAGGAGATCACCCATCCTAGTACTAGTCTTGCCCAAGCACGCTTAACTGCGGAGTTCTGATAGGATTCAATGCTTTAGTGCTGATACAGTCCTAATCATATTGTTAGTTTGCCGAATTTTATTTAGATCACTAGGGACGCTGACGCCCGATTTTGGCTTTCTATTCTCTTGACGGAATTCAAGCCAGAAATAAAACTTATTTCTTTCTAAATAATTTTCTGGAAAACCGACGCAACTCGACGGTTTCCCAGCGCGTCGCCAATCCTTTACCCGCTCCAGCCCAAGTACGATTAACTCACGTAATTTTTTCTGAAAAAAATATGCAACATGAAGACATGCCAGGAGGTCACCCATCATAGTACTACTCTCAGCCAAGCACACTTAACTGCGGAGTTCTGATGGGATCCAGTGCTTTAATGCTAGTATGGTTGCACTCGTATTGTTAGTTTGTCGACGTCTATTTAGAACACCCGGGACGCAGACGCCCGATTTTGGCTTTCTATTCTATTGACGGAATTCATTCCTCGAAATAAAATTTATTTCTTTCTAAATGACTTTCTGGAAAACCGGCGCAACTCGACTGCTTCCCAGGGCGCCGCCCATCCCTTCCCCGCTCCCGCCCATCCACGCTTAACTTACGTGAATTTTTATTTAAAAAAAAATGCAATGAGGACATCTCAGGAGATCACCCATTCTTGTATTACGCTTGCCCAAGCACGCTTAACTGAGGAGTTCTGATGGGTTTTTTAGTGCTAGTACGGTCGCAATTGTATGGTTAGTTTGCTGAATTCTATTTAGATTGGAAGAGACGCTGACGCCCGATTTTGGCCTTTTTTTCTCTTGACGGAAATCAAGCCCCGAAATAAAATTTATTTCATTCTAAATAATTTTCTGGAAAACCGGCGCAACTCGACGGCTTTCCAGCACACTGCCCATCCCTTCCCCGCTCAAGCCCAAGCACGCTTAACTCATGTAATTTTTTCCAAATAAAATGCAACACTAGGACTTGCTAGGAGGTCACCTATCATAGTACTAATATCGCCCAAGCACACCTAACTGTGGAGTTCTGATGGAATCTAGTGCTTTAGTGATGGTATGGTTGCACTCATACTGTTAGTTTGCCGACGTCTATTTAGATCACCCGGGATGCAGACGCCTGATTTTGGCTTTCCATTCTCTTGATGAAATTCATGCCCCGAAATAAATTTTTTTTTCTTTCTATATGACTTTCTGAAAAACCGGCGCATCGCGATGGCTTCCCATCGCCTCGCCCATCCCTTCGCTGCGCCCAACCACGCTTAACTCACGTGATTTTTTCCAAAAAAAAAAAAGAATCCAACACGATGAATTCCGAGGAGGTCACCCATCCTAAAACAACTCTCACCCAAACACGCTTAACTGCAGAGTTCTGATGGGATCCGGTGCTTTAGTGCTGGTATGATCGCACCAAATATTATAAATTTGCCGAATTCTATTTAGAATATCCGGGACACTGATAGTCGATTTTGCCTTCTATTTTATTGACGGAATTCAAGCACCGAAATAAAATTTATTTCTTATACATTATTTTCTGGAAAACCGGCGCAACGCGACGGCTTCCCAGTGCGCCGCCCATCTCTTCCCCGCTCTCGCCCAAGCATTCTTAGCTCAAGCGATTTTTTCCAAAAAAAAATGCAACATAAGGACTTCCCAGAAGGTCACCCATCCTAGTACTAGTCTCACCCAAGCACGCTTAATTGCGGAGTTCTGATGGGATCCAGTGCTTTAATACAGGTATAGTCGCACTAGTATTATTAATTTACCGACATCCATTTAGATCACCTGGGACACTGACGTCCGATTTTGACTTTCTATTATCTTAATGGAATTCAAGCCTCGAAATAAAATTTATTTCTTTCTAAATGATTTTCTGGAAAACCTACGCAACACAACGGCTTCCCAGCGCGTCGCCCATCACTTCGCCGCGCCCGACCAAGCACGCATAACTTACATGATTTTTTCCAAAAAAAGGAATGCAATAAGGACTTCCCAGGAGGTAACCCATCTTAGTGCTAATCTTGCCCAAGCAAGATTAACTGCGGAGTTCTAATTGGATCCGGTGCTTTAGTTCTGGTATGGTCGCACTCATATTGTTAGTTTGCCGAATTTTATTTAGATCTCCAGGGACGCTGACGCCGGAATTTGGCTTTCTATTATCTTAACGGAATTCAAGCTTCGAAATAAAATTTATTTCTTTTTAAATGATTTTCTGAAAAACCGGCACAATGCGATGGCTTCCCATTGCGACACCCATCCCTTCCCCGCTTCCGCCCAAGCACGCTTAACTCACGTGATTGTTTTCAAAAAAAAATGCAATGCTAGGAGATCACCCATCCTACTACTACTCTTGTCCAAGCACGCTTAAATGCGGAGTTCTGATGGGATTCGATGCTTTAGTGCTGATACAGTCCTAATCATATTGTTAGTTTGTCGAATTTTATTTAGATCACCAGGGACGTTGGCGCCCGATTTTGGCTTTCTATTCTCTTGACGGAATTCAACCTTGAAATAAAACTTATTTTTTTCTAAATAATTTTCTGGAAAACCGACGCAACTCAACGGCTTCCCAGCGCGCCGCCAATCCCTTACCCGCTCCGGCCCAAGTACGATTAACTCACGTAATTTTTTTCGAAAAAAAAATGCAACATGAGGACATGCCAGGAGGTCACCCATCATAGTACTACTCTCGGCCAAGCACGCTTAACTGCGGAGTTCTGATGGGATCCAGTGCTTTAGTGCTAGTATGGTCGCACTC
>KZ451886.1:1329680-1341804 GCA_002786265.1 Apostasia shenzhenica | reverse complement strand
GATAAGTATTAAACTTTGAGTTAAGCTTCAAACTCAAATAAATAGATTGAGTGAGCTACACACTCAATTCAAATTTCTTAATATGAATAGGTTGAAGAGATTTTTGCTTAAACAACTAATCACAATAAATACGAAAGAAAAAAAAGGTTTTCTTAACTAGAAAACCAAAAGGAAAAACTCAAGTAAAAACCTTGGTAAAAATGCACATGCTCACATACTTGTCCTAGAAAAGAAAATAGTAAAAATTCCAGCGAGATCCTACTTTTCTCTGGACTTTAATTGAGACTAAATCCTCAAATGAGATAATGCAACCTGTTAACACACTTAAACAAGAAGATTAGTCTATAACAACTAAATTAATTATGGTCATCAAAATCAAAGGGTTCAACAGTTAGTTTGCCGAATTTTATTTAGATCACCAGGGTCGCTGACGCCTGATTCCGGCTTTTTTTTCTTTTGACGGAATTCAAGCCCCGAAATAAAATTTATTTCTTTCTAAATAATTTTCTGGAAAACCGACGCAACTCAACGGCTTCCCAGCGCGCCATCAATCCCTTACCTGCTCCAGCCCAAGCACGATTAACTGACGTAATTTTCTCAGAAAAAAATATGCAACACGAGGACATGCCAATAGGTCACCCATCATAGTACTACTCTCGCACAAGCACGCTTATCTACGGAATTCTGATGGGATCCAGTGTTATAGTGCTGGTATGGTCGCACTCGTATTGCTAGTTTGCCGACGTCTATTTAGATCACCCATGACACTAACGCCCGATTTTGGCTTTCTATTCTCTTAACGGAATTCAAGCGTTGAAATAAAATTTATTTTTCTAAATGATTTTCTGGAAAATCGGCGCAGCTCGACGGCTTCCCAGCGCGCCGCCCATTCCTTCCCCACACCCGCCTATGCAAGCTTAACTCACGTGATTTTTTTCGAAAAAAATGCAATGAGGACATCACAGGAGGTCACCCATCCTAGTACTACTTTTGCCCAAGCACGCTTAAATGCAGAGTTCTGATGGAAACCGTGCTTTAGTGCTGGTTCGATCGCAATCGTATGGTTAGTTTGCCGAATTATATTTAGATCACAAGGGACGCTGATGCCCAATTTTGACTTTCTTTTCTCTTGATGAAATTCAAGCCCCGAAATAAAATTTATTTCGTTCTAAATAATTTTCTAGAAAACCGGCGCAACTCGAAAGCTTCCCAGCGCACCGCACATCCTTTCCCGGCTTCCGCCCAAGCTCGCTTAACTCGCGTATTTTTTTCCAAAAAAAGAATGCAACGCGAGGACTTCCCAGGAGGTCACTCATCCTAAAATACTCTCGCCCAAGCACGCTTAACTGCGAAGTTCTGATGGGATCCGGTGCTTTAGTGCTGGTATGGTCGCACTTGTATTGTTAGTTTACCCAAAATAAAATTTATTTCTTTCTAAATAATGCACCGCCCATCCCGTCTCCGCTCCCGCCAAGCATGCTTGACTCACAAAATTTTTTCCCAAAAAAGAATGTAACACGAGGACTTGCTAGGAGGTCACCCATCATAGTACTAATCTCTCCCAAGCACGCTTAATTATGCAGTTCTGATGGAATCCGGTGCTTAAGTGATGGTATGGTCGCACTCGTATTGTTAGTTTGCCGACGTCTATTTAAATCAACCGGGATGCTGACGCCCGATTTTGGCTTTCTATTCTCTTCACAGAATTCAAGCCCCAAAATAAAATTTATTTCTTTCTATATGATTTTCTGGAAAACCGGCGCAACGCGATGGCTTCCCAGCGCCTCGCCCATCCCTTCGCTGCTCCCGCTCAAGCACGCTTAACTCACGTGATTTTTTTTTCAAAAAAAGAAGGCAACACGTTGACTTCCCAGGAGGTCATCCATCCTAATACTACTATCACCCAAACAGGCTTAACTGCAAAGTTCTGATGGGATCCGGTGCAATAATGTAGGTATAGTCGCACTAGTTTTATTAGTTTACCGACGTCTATTTAGATCACCCGGAACACTAACGTCCGATTTTGGCTTTCATTCGCTTAACGGAATACAAGCCCCAAAATAAAATTTATTTTTTTCTAAATGATTTTCTGCAAAACCGGCGCAACGCGATGGCTTCCCAAGGCGTCGGCCATCCCTTTGCCGCTACCGCCCGCGCACGCTTAACTCACGTAATTTTTTTCAAAAAAAAATGTAATGAGGACATCCCAGGAGTTCACCCATCCTAGTACTACTCTTGCCAAAGCACGCTTAACTGCAGAGTTCTAATGGGATCCGATGCTTTAGAGCTGGTACGGTCACAATCGTATGGTTAGTTTGCCGAATTCTATTTAAATCACCAGGGACACTGACGCCCGATTTTGGCTTTCTTTTCTCTTGACGGAATTCAAGCCACGAAATAAAATTTATTTAATTCTAAATAATTTTTTGGAAAACCGGCGCAACTCGTCGGCTTCCCAGCGCACCTCCCATCCCTTCCTCACTCCCGCCCAAGCACCCATAACTCACGCGATTTTTTTCAAAAAAAATATGAGGACTTTCTAGTAGGTCACCCATCCTAGTAGTAGTTTCCCACAAGCACGCTTAACTGCGGAGTTATGATAGGATCCGATGCGTCAGGGTTGGTATAGTCGCACTAGTATTGTTAATTTACCGACTTCTATTTATATCACTCGGGACACTGAAGTCCGATTTTGGTTTTCTATTCTCTTGACAGAATTCAAGGCCCGAAATAAATTTTTTTTTCTATATGATTTTCTGGATAACCGGCGCAACGCGATGGCTTCCCAGCGCCTCGCCCATCCCTTCGCTGCTCCCGCTCAAGCACGCTTAACTCACGTGATCTTTTCCCAAAAAAGAATGCAACACGATGACTTCCCAGGAGGTCACCTATCCTAATACTACTCTCGCCCAAACACGCTTAACTGCGGAGTTCTGATGGGATTCAATGCTTTAGTGCTCGTATCGTCGCACTCATATTATTAGTTTGCCGAATTCTATTTAGATCACCCGGGACACTGATACCCAATTTTGGCTTTCTATTCTCTTGACGGAATTCAAGCCCTGAAATAAAATTTATTTCTTTCTACATGATTTTCTAAAAAACCGGTGCAACGCGACGGCTTCCCAGTGCGCCACCCATTTCTTCCCCGCTCCCGCCCAAGCACGCTTAACACGATTTTTTCTAAAAAAAGAATGAAATATGAGGACTTCCCAGGAGGTCACCAATCCTAAAACTAGTCTTGCCCAAGCACGCTTAACTACAAAGTTCTGATGGGATCCGGTGCTTTAATGCTGGTATAGTCGCACTGGTATTATTAGTTTAACGACGTCTATTTAGATAACCTAGGATACTGACGTTCGATTTTGGCTTTCAATTATTTTAAAGGAATTTAAGCCCCGAAATAAAATTAAAAATAATTTTCTGGAAAACCGGCGCAACTCGACTGCTTCCCAGCGCGCCGACCATCCCTTCGTCGCTCTCGCCCAAGCACGCTTAACTCACGTAATTTTTTCCAAAAAAAAATGCAACACGAGGACATTTCAGGAGGTCACCCATCTTAGTACTACTCTTGCCCAAGCACGCTTAAATGTGGAGTTTTGATAGGATCCGATGCTTTAGTGCTTGTACGGTCAGAAACGTATGGTTAGTTTGTCGAATTCTATTTAGATTACCAGGGACGCTAACGCTCGATTTTGACTTTCTTTTCTCTTGACAGAATTCAAGCCTCGAAATAAAATTTATTTCATTCTAAGTAATTTTCTGGAAAACCGGCGCAACTCAATGGCATCCCAGCGCACCGCCCATCTCTTCCCCTCTCTCGTCCAAGCACGCTTAACTCACGTGATTTTTTCTAAAAAAAGAATGCAACACGAGAACTTCCCAGGAAGTCACTCATCGCAGTACCACTCTCGCCAAAACACGCTTAACTGCGGAGTTCTGATGGGATCCGGTGCTTTAGTGCTGGTATAGTCGCACTAGTATTGTTAGTTTACTGACGTCTATTTAGATCACCCGGAACACCGACTCCCGATTTTGACTTTCTAATCTCTTAAGGAAATTCAAGCCCCGAAATAAAATTTATTTCTTTTTAAATAATTTTCTGGAAAATCAGCGCAACGCGAATGCTTCCCAGCTCATCGCCCATCCCTTCGCCGCTCCCGCCCAAGTACGCATAACTCATGTGATTTTTTCAAAAAAAGAATGCAATGAGGACTTCCCACGATATCACCCATCCTAGTACTACTCTCACCGAAGCGCACCTAACTGCGGAGTTCTGATCGAATCTGGTGCTTTAGTGCTGGTATGATCGTACTTATATGGTTAGTTTGCCGAATTCTATTTAGATCACCGAGAACGCTGACGCCCGATTTTAGCTTTCTTTTCTATTGACGGAATTCAAGCCCCAAAATAAAAATTATTTTTTTTAAATGATTTTCTAGAAAACCGGCGCAACTCGACGGCTTCCCTGAGCGCCGCCCATCCCTTCCCCGCTCCCGCCCATGCACGCTTATTTCACGTAATTTTTTTTTAAAAAAAAGGCAACACGAGGACATCCTAGGAGGTCACCCATCATAGTCCTACTTTCGCCCAAGCACGCTTAACTGCGGAGTTCAAATGGGATCCGGTGCTTTAATGCAGGTATGGTCGCACTTGCATAGATAATTTACCAACGTCTATTTAGATCACCAGGAACGCTAACGCCCGATTTTAACTTTCTTTTCTCTTGACATAATTCAAGCCCCGAAATAAAATTTATTTCTTTCTAAATGATTTTCTAGATAACCGGCGCAACGCGACAGCTTCCCAGCGCGTCACCCAGCCCTTCGCCGTTCCCGCCCAAGCACGCTTAACATACGTGATTTTTTTCAAAAACAAAATGCAATGAGGACATCCTTCTTTCGGCGGGAGCAGGGAAGTGTTGGGCGACGCGCCGGGAAGACGTCGCGTTGCGCCGGTTTTTCAAAAAATTATTTAGAGAAATAAATTTTATTTCGGGGCTTAAATTCCGTCAAGAGAATCGAAAGCCAAAATCGAGCGTCAGCGTCCCGGGTATCTAAATAGACGGCAACAAATTAACAACACGAGTGCGACCAAACCAGCACTAAAGCACCGGATCCTATCGAAATTACGAACTTAAGCATCTTTGGGCGAGAGTAGTACTAGGATGGGTGACGTCCTGGGAAGTCCTCGTGTTGCATTTTTTTTGAAAAAATCACGTAAGTTAAGCGTGCTTGGGCGGGAGCAGCGAAGGGATGGGCGACGCGTTGGGAAGCTGTCGAGTTGGGCCGGTTTTCCAGAAATTTATTTAGAAAAATAAATTTTATTTCGGGGCTTGAATTCCGTAAATAGAAAAGAAAGCCAAGATCGGGCGTAACTTTAATCTTATCTATATGATGTATTTATCAATATGTCGATCAATTTTAAGTATTAGGAGGGAATATATGTAATTTGACTTTAATCGTATATATATGAAGGTTTTTAATATTATACTCTAATTACACACCTACTGTTTGCTATATTAATGTATTTTAGTCAAAAAATGCTATGTGACGATCTGTTAGGGATATTTGATTGAGTTTTAATATAATACCTACAATTATAAATCTATTTATCAATTAAAAAATTTATTTATCAATATGTCGATCAATTTTAAGAGAATAGACTCTTTTACGGTCTGATTTATGACATATCAATGAATTTGAGTTGAATAATAATTTTTTGGCAGTTATTCATTAAATAACATTGAATTCAAGTGGAGTACAAGCATTTAGAGTTCGATTCATTGCATAATAAATTATTTAAACTGAATACAAGCAATTGTGTGAGTATTCAATTAGTTTTTTTTGTATTTGAAGAGAATAGATGCAATTTGATTTTAATCTTCGCCATATAAAAGATTTTTATTAACATAATAATCTGATTACATACTTATATGTTATACTGATTATTTTAGTCGAAAAAATGATATGTGGCGATCTATTAGGGATCTGAATACAAGCATTTTAGTGTATAATTCATTGTATAATAAGTTATTTTAACTGAATACAAGCAATTGTGTCAATATTCAATTAGTTTTTATTGTATTTGAAGAGAATATATACAATTTGACTTTAATTGTGTCTATATGAAGGTATTTTAACATAATACTCTGATTACACACTTAATGTTATTGAGTTTTAATATAATACCTACAATTATAAATCTATTTATCAATAAAAAAAAATCTATTTATCAATATGTCGATCAATTTTAATAGAATAGACTCTTTTACAGTCTGATTTATGACATATCAATGAATTTGAGTTGAGTAATAATTTTTTGCAGTTATTCATTAAATAACATTAATTCAAGTGGATACAAGCATTTAGATTTCGATTATAGTGCATAATAAATTATTTAAACTGAATACAAGCAATTGTGTGAGTATTCAATTAGTTTTTTTTGTATTTGAAGAGAATAGATGCAATTTGATTTTAATCTTCTCCATATAAAGGTTTTTTAACATAATACTCTGATTACACACCTAATATATGCTATACTGATTATTTTAGTCAAAAAATGATATGTGGCGATCTATTAGGGACTGAATACAAGCATTTAGTATATAATTCATTATATAATAAGTCATTTTAACTGAATACAAGCAATTGTGCCAATATTCAATTAGTTTTATTGTATTTGAAGAGAATATATGCAATTTTGACTTTAATTGTGTTTATATGAAGGTTTTTTAACATAATACTCTGATTACACACCTAATGTTTGCTATATTGATGTATTTCAATCGAAAATTGATATTTGGCGATCAATTTGAAACATTTAATTGCATTTTAATAGAATACCTATAATTACACAAAATGATGTGCACATTTAGTCAAGAAAGAAATACTCATATTGGAGATGTGACAATTGGTGATCAGATTGTCAAGAAGAGTGAGCGCTTTAAATACCTTGGATCAATTATACAAAATGATGGCGAAATAGATAATAACGTTATTAGCAGAATTCAAGCAGGCTGGGTAAAATGGAGAAATGCTTCTGGTGTGTTATACGATAGAAAAATCTCATCCAAAGTTAAGGAAAAATTTTATAAAACTGTAGTAAGACCAGCGATGATATATGGTGCTGAATGCTGACCTGCAAAGAAGAAACATACAAATAAAATAAATATTGCAGAAATGAGAACACGAAAGGATAGAATGAGAAATGAGTATATCCGAAAGAAAGTTGGTATTGCACCAATTGAGGATAAACTAACAATAATAGTGCGACCATACCAGCACTAGGGCAAAAGATCCCATATTTCTTTCTAAATGATTTTCTAAAAAAACGGCGCAATGCAATGGCTTCCCAGCGCGTTGTCCAGCCTAAGCACGCTTAATTCACATGATTTTTTCCAAAAAAAAACTCAGCACGAGGACATCCTAGGAGATCACCCATTCTAGTACTACGTTTGCCCAAGCACGCTTAACTGCGGAGTGTTGATGGGATCCGGTGATTTAGTGCTGGTATGGTCGCACTCGTATTGTTAATTTGCCGACGTCTATTTAGATCACCCGGGACGCTGATGCCCGATTTTGGCTTTCTATTCTTTGACGGAAATCATGCCCCGAAATAAAATTTATTTCTTTCTAAATAATTTTCTGGAAAGTCGGCGCAACTCGACAGCTTCCCGACTCGTCGCCCATCACTTCGCTGCTCCTGCCAAAGCACTTTTAATTTACGTGATTTTTTCCAAAAAAAAGAGTACGACACGACGACTTCACAGGAGATCACCCATCCTAGTACTACTCTCGCCCAAGCTAGCTTAACTGCAGAGTTCTGATCGGATCCGGTGCTTTAGGGCTAGTATGGTCGCACTAGTATTGTTAAAATGCCGACGTCTATTTAGATCTCCCGGGACGCTGACGCTCGTTTTTGGCTTTCTTTTCTCTTGACGGGATTCAAGCCCCGAAATAAAATTTATTTCTTTCTAAATAATTTTCTAGAAAACTGGCGCAACGCAATGGCTTCCCAGCGCGTCGCTCATCCCTTCGCTGCTCCCGCCCAAGCACGCTTAACTCACGTGATTTTTTTCACAAAAAGAATGCAACAAGAGGACTTCCCGAAAAGTCACCCATCTTAGTACTACTCTGGCCCAAGCACGCTTAACTGCGGAGTTTAAATGGGGTTCGGTGCCTTAGTGCTGTTATGGTCGCACTACTATTATTAGTTTACTGACGCCCGATTTTGGCTTTCCATTTTCTTGACGAAAATCAAGCCCCGAAATAAAATTTATTTTTTTCTAAATGATTTTTTGGAAAACTGGCGAAACGCAACGGCTTCCCAACGCGTCACCCAGCCCTTCCCCGCTCCCGCCCAAGCACGCTTAACCAACGCGATTTTTTCCAGAAAAAGTATGCAACACACGGACTTCCTAGGAGGTCACCCATCCTTGTACTATTCTCGCCCAAGCACGTTTAACTGCAGAGTTATGATGGGATCTTTTACCTTAGCGTTGGTATGGAAGCACTAGTATTGTTAGTGTACCGACATCTATTTAGATCACCTGGGACGCGGACGCCCGATTTTGGCTTTCCATTCTCTTGACGGAATTCAAGCCCCGAAATAAAATTAATTTCTTTCAAAACAAGTTTCTGAAAAACAGGCGCAACTCGACGGTTTCCTAGCGCGTCACCCATCCTTTCACTTCTCCCGCCCAAGCACGCTTAACTTACGTGATTTTTTCAAAAAAAAGAATGCAACACGAGGACTTCCCAAGAAATCACCCATCCTAGTACTACTCTCGCCCAAGCACGCTTAACTTCGGAGTTCTGATGAGATCCGGTGCTATAGTACTGGCATGTTCGCACTAGTATTAATAGTTTACCGACTTCAATATAGATCACTCGTGACGCTGACGCCCGATTTTGGTTTTCTATTATCTTAACGGAATTCAAGCCTCGAAATAAAATTTATTTCTGTCTATATGATTTTTTGGAAAACTGACGCAACGCGATGGCTTCCAAGCGGGTCACCCAGCCCTTCCACGCTCTCGCCCAAGCACGCTTAACCCACGTGATTTTCTCCAAAAAAAATACAACAAAAAGACTTCCCATGAGGTCACCCATCCTAGTACTACTCTAGCCCAAGCACGTTTAACTGCGGAGTTCTGATGGAATCTTTTGCCTTAGTGCTGGTATGATCGCACTAGTATTGTTAGTTTATCGACGTCTATTTAGATCACTCAAGACGCAGACGTCTGATTTTGGTTTTCTTTTCTCTTGATGGAATTCAAGCCCCGAAATAAAATTTATTTCTTTCTAAATAATTTTTTGGAAAACCGGCGCAACCCGACGGCTACCCAGCGCGTCGCCCATCCCTTCGCTGCTCCTGCCCAAATACGCTTAACTTACGTGATTTTTATCTAAAAAAAATGCAACTCTAGGACTTTCCAGGATGTCACCATTCTAGTACTACTCTCGCCCAAGCACGCTTAATTTTGGAGTTCTGATGGGATCCGGTGCTTTAGAACTGGTATGGTCACACACATAATATTATTTTGCCGAATTCTATTAAGATCACTTGAGACGCTGACGCTTGATTTTGGCTTTATATTCCCTTAACGGAATTAAAGCCTCGAAATAAAATTTATTTTTTTCTAATGGATTTTCTGGAAAACCGGCGCAACTCAATGGCTTCCCAGCACGTCGCCGATCCCTACGCTGCTCCCGCCCAAGCACGCTTAACTTACGTGATTTTTTCCAAAAAAAGAACGCAATACAAGGACTTCCCAGGAAGTCACTCATCCTAGTACTACTCTCACCCAAACACGCTTAACTTCGGAGTTGTAATGGGATCCAGTGCTTTAGTGCTGGTATGGTCACACTCGTATTGTTAATTTGTCGTTGCCAATTTAGATCACCAGGGACGCTGACGCCCGATTTTGGCTTTTTATTCTCTTGACGGAATTCAAGCCCCGAAATAAACTTTTTTTTTCTAAATGATTTTTTGGAAAATAGCCGCAACGCGACGGCTTCCGAGCGCGTCACCCAGCCCTTCCCCGCTCCAGCCCAAGCACGCTTAACCCACTCGATTTTTTCAGAAAAAGAATGCAACACGAGGACTTCCTAGGAGGTCACCCATCCTAGTACTACTCTCGCCCAAGCACGTTTAACTGCGAAGTTCTGATAGGATCTTTTGCTTTAGTACTGGTATGATCGCACTCGTACTTTTAGTTTGTCGATGTCTATTTAGAACACCCGGGACGCTGACGCCCAATTTTGGCTTTCTATTCTCTTGACGGAGATGAAGCCCCGAAATAAAATTTATTTCTTTCTAAATGATTTTCTGGAACACTGGTGCAACGCGACGGCTTCCCATCGTCCCGCCCATCTCTTCGCTGCTCCCGCCCAAGCTCGCTTAACTCACGTGATTTTTTTTTTCCAAAAAAAGAATGCAACACAGAACTTCCTAGGAGGTCACCCATCCTAGTACTACTCTCGACCAAGCACGCGCAACTTCGGAGTTCTGATGGGACCCGGTGCTTTAAAGCTAGTATGGTCGCACTCGTTTTATTAATTTGTCGTCGTTTATTTAGATCACCCGGGACGATGACGCCCGATTTTGGCTTTCTATTCTCTTGACATAATTGAAGCCCCGAAACAAGCTTTTTTTCTAAATGATTTTTTGGAAAACCGGCGCAACACGACAGCTTCCCGGCGCGTCGCGCAGCCCTTCCCCGCTCCCTCCCAAGCACGCCTAACCCACTCAATTTTTTTCAGAAAAAGAATGCAACACGAGGACTTCCTAGGAGGTCACCCATCCAAGTACTACTATCGCACAAGCACGTTTAAATGCGAAGTTCTGATGGGATCTTTTGCATTAGCGCTGGTATTGTCACACACGTATTTTTAGTTTGTCGATGTCTATTTAGAACACCAGGGACGCTGAAGCCCGATTTTAGCTTTCTATTCTCTTAATGGAATTCAAGCCCCGAAATATAATTTATTTCTTTCTAAATGATTTTTTTGAAAATCGGCGCAACGCGACGGCTTCCCGACGCGTCGCCCATCCATTCCTCGCTCCCGCCAAAGCACGCTTAACCAACTCGGTTTCTTTTCAGAAAAAGAATGCAACACGAAGACTTCCCACGAGGTCACCCATCCTAGTACCACTCTCATCCAAACACGCTTAGCTGCAGAGTTCTGATGGAATTTGGTGCTTTAGTGTTGGTATGGTCGCACTCGTATTGTTAGTTTCCCGACTTCTATTTAGATCACCCGGGACACTGACGCCCGATTTTGGCTTTCTAATCTCTTGACAGAATTCAAGCACCGAAATAAAATTTATTTTTTTCTAAATAATTTTCTGAAACACCGGCGCAACGCGACTCCTACCCAGGACGCCGCCCATCTCTTCGCCGCTCTCGCCCAAGCACGCTTAACTCACGTGATTTTTTTCAAAAAAAAAATGCAACACGAGGACTTCGCAGGAGGTCACGCATCCTAGTACTACTCTCACCCAAGCACGCTTAACTTCAAAGTTCTGATGAGATCCAGTGCTTTAGTGCTGGAATGGTCGCACTCGTATTGTTAATTTGCCGTTGTTTTTTTAGATTACCCGGGAAACTGACGCCCGATTTTGGCTTTCTATTCTCTTGACGGAATTCAAGCCCCGAAATTTTATTTATTTCTTTCTAAATAATTTTCTGGAACACATGCGCAATGCGACGGCTTCCCAGGAGGTCACCCATTCTAGTACTAGTCTCGCCTAAGCACGCTTAACTGTGGAGTTCGGATGGGATCCGGTGCTTTAGTGCTCGTATAGTCGCACTAATCTTGTTAGTTTACCGATGTCTATTTAGATCACCCGGGATACTGACGCCTGATTTTGGCTTTTCATTCTCTTGACGGAATTCAGTACTGCTCTCGCCCAAGCACACTTAACTGCGGAGTTCTGATGGGATCCGGTGCTTTAGTGCTGGTATGGTCGCACTAGTATTGTTAGTTTACCGATGTCTATTTAGATCATCCGGGACCCTGACGCCCAATTTTGGCTTTCTTTTCTCTTGACGGAATTAAAGCCCCGAAATAAAATTTATTTCTTTCTAAATGATTTCCTTGAAAACCGACACAACGAG
>KZ451886.1:1312961-1326570 GCA_002786265.1 Apostasia shenzhenica | reverse complement strand
AGAGATCCCAAATCATTTTGTCCGTCTTGTAAATAGGAATATCAAGAATCTCCTGACTAACTTGATTAGGAAGAGAATTAGAGATTTTTCCTTTATTCCATCTGCTATTCTCAACAAGGAACCATGAAACCTTTCTATCTCTTTCACAAGGATCCTTAAAATTAGAGAGGTCCTTATTACTCCAATTATCAAACCAGAAGGATATATCTCCTTTCCCAATGATCCATTTGATATGAGGCTCAGCAATATCTCTAGCATGAATGAGTTTTTTAAAGCCAGGGAAACTATAACTGGGAATAACCATGTTCTTTGGATGGATATTCTTAGCATATTTCCTTTTAATAAAGTGAGTCCAAAGAGAATTACCTTCTCTATATTTCCACCACAATTTACAATCCAGAGCAAACTGAATGTCTTGAAATTTACAAATACCCAGACCACCTTCATCGGTAGGATAACCTATCTCCTCCTACTTAGCCCAATGACAACATCTCTTGTTATCCTTATTGGACCAAAGGAATCTAGAGAAAAGACTGACGCGACGGTTTTCCAGCGCGTCACCCAGCCCTTCGTCGCTCCGGCCCAAGCACGCTTAACACACGTGATTTTTTTCAAAAAAAATACAATGAGGACATCCTCCTTAACTTTTCTAGCGTTTGGGGGCAAGGAAGGGTCTTGAATATCTTGTTGTATGTTCATGCGGTTGGGTCCTGTTCCATTGTAACTACTGTCAGCAGGGATGGTTAAAGCAAAGGAACCACAAGGTTACCACTCCAAACACTGAAGCATTCTAAATGTGTCTAGGGTAAGCTCAGCAAACTTGACCTAGGCAGACATAACAATGGTCATATTTTGTTAATGCACAAACAAAAAAAGCTAAAGAAAGAAAAACCGAACAGGACTGTAAAGAAAACAATATGAAATGGAATAGAAGAAAAAAATATGCAATATATCTAGATAACCTCATTGTGTGAATAGCTGCTCAAGATTGCATCGCGTAGAACCAAACCTTTCCTAGACTTGCAACAAGCAGCAATAGGAAGTGAATCTGGATGGGTATCATATACAAAGCTATATCTTAATGGCCTCATATTCATAAAAGGTGTATCAAGCTTCAAAAATCTGATAATTTCTTGGACAACATGCTTCCATTCTTTCACCTCCGTTTCCTGTAAAACATTCTCAACCAATACCAAGATGATGCATCAGTAACAACACTACATGTGAAGTGATATCTCGCATGAAAATGAAAAAGTAGTATGCAAACCATGTGTAATTAGATCCATCAAGACCCAAAAGTCATCTTTTCTACAAAAATGACGTCAAGAATGCAATCCATATCTCAATGACTCGGTCTCAAAATATCCTTATAAAGAAAGTAAGAATTTGTCACAATAAAAAGGTAATAGAACACCGTCGCCTAATTCAACATCAAAAAACTTGCAAAAATCAGAAATAAAAAGAATCATGCTTCCCTATTAGGGTTCCTACACACATGCTTGTTTTGGTAAAGGTAGAAATTACAAGGAATAGTACAATACATGGGGGAAAAAAGTTTGACAAAATAAATCAGACAGACTAGTTCAACTATTTTAATGAAGGACAACAACGTACATGGTTCACAGCAAAAAATTGCATTTCACACTAGGAACCATATGAAAGTATTCAAGGTAGAATCAAATCCACAACAAAGATTTAGAGCTACATATTTGAATAGCAATGGAGATAATTTTTAATAAGCATGACATTTTGATTGTTAATATAACCAAACAAACTTGACATTTGGATTTACAAACATCAGCCAAGTGACTGAGCAAATTCAACAGAAATAAAACTTTATTGACAATGGCATGACCAAGTAATTAATAAATATTTGAGGGTATTGAGGAACAATCAGAGAAATAAACATGAAAGAATGAAGATTATGTCTCAGAACTACAACAAAATTAAGCTTCACAAACAGTTGACACAAACAGTTGACACGAAATTTAAGCCCCGAAATAAAATTTATTTTTTCTAAATAATTTTCTGGAAAACCGGCGCAACGCGACGGCTTCTCAGCGCATCGCCCATCCCTTCGCCGCTCCTGCCCAAGCAAGTATAACTCTCGTGATTTTTTCCAAAAAAGGATTGCAACAAGAACTTCCCAGAAGGTCACCCATCCTAGTACTACTCTCGCTCAAGCACGATTAACTGCAGTGTTCTGATGGGATCCGGTGCTTTAGTGCTGGTATGGTCGGAATCATATTGTTAGTTTGCCGAATTCTATTTAGATCACCCCGGACGCTGACGCCCGATTTTGGCTTTTTTTCTCTTGACAGAATTCAATCCCTGAAATAAAATTTCTTTCTTTCTAAATGATTTTCTAGAAAACCGGCGCAACTCAACGGCTTCCCAGCGTGCCGCCTATCGCTTCCCCGCTTCAACCTAAGCACGCTTAACTCACATGATTTTTTCCAAAGAAAGAATGCAACACGAGAACTTCCCAGGAAGTCACCCATCGTAGTATTACTCTCGCCAAAACACGCTTAACTGCAGAGTTCTGATGGGATCTGGTGCTTTAGTGCTGGTATAGTTGCACTAATATTGTTAGTTTACTGACGTCTATTTAGATCACCCGGAACACTGACTCTCGATTTTGGCTTTTTATTCTCTTGACGAAATTCAAGCTCCGAAATAAAATTTATTTCTTTCTAAATGATTTTCTGGAAAATCGGAGCAACGCGAATGCTTCCCAGCTCATCGCCCATCCATTCCCCGCTCCCGCCCAAGTACGCATAACTCATGTGATTTTTTTCAAAAAAAGAATGCAACAAGGACTTCCCACGATGTCACCCATCCTAGTACTACTCTCACCCAAGCGCACCTAACTGCGGAGTTCTGATCGGATCCGGTGCTTTAGTGCTGGTATGGTCGCACTTATATGGTTAGTTTGTCGAATTCTATTTAGATCACCCAGGACGCTGACGCCCGATTTTAGCTTTCTTTTCTATTGACGGAATTCAAGCCCCGAAATAAATTCTATTTCTTTCTAAATGATTTTTTAGAAAACCGGCGCAACTCGACGGCTTCTCTGAGCCCCGCCCATCCCTTCCCCGCTCCCGCCCAAGCACGCTTAACTCACATGATTTTTTCCAAAACAAGAATGCAATACGAGGATTTCCCAGGAGGTCACCCATCCTAGTACTACTCTCGCCCAAACAAGCTTAAGTGCAGAGTTCTGATGGAAACTAGTGCTTTAATGCTGGTATGGTCGCACTCGTGTCGTTAGTTTGCCGAATTCTATTTAAATCACCCGGGACGCTGACGCCCGATTTTGGCTTTCTATTCTCTTGACGGAATTCAAGCCCCGAAATAAAATTTATTTTTTTCTAAATGATTTTCTAAAAAACTGCCGCAACTCGACGGCTTCCCAACGCGTCGCCCATCCATTCCCCGCTCCCGCCCATGCACGCTTAACTCACGTGATTTTTTCTAAAAAAGAAATGCAACACGAGGACTTCCTAAGAGGTCACCCATTCTAGTCCTACTTTCGCCCAAGCATGCTTAACTGCGGAGTTCAAATGGGATCCAATGCTTTAATGCAGGTATGGTCGCACTTGTATAGATAATTTACCAACGTCTATTTAGATAACCCGAGACGCTGAAGCCCGATTTTGGCTTTCCATTCTCTTGACGAAATTTAAGCCCCGAAATAAATTTTATTTCTTTCTAAATGATTTTCTAGATAACCGGCGCAACGCGACGGCTTCCCAGCGCGTCACCCAGCCCTTCGTCGCTCCCGCCCAAGCACGCTTAGCACACGTGATTTTTTTCAAAAAAAAATACAATGAGGACATCCTCCTTAACTTTTCTAGCATTTGGGGGCAAGGAAGGGTCTCGAATATCTTGTTGTATGTTCATGTGGTTGGGTCCTGTTCCATTGTAACTACTGTCAGCAGGGATGGTTAAAGCAAAGGAACCACAAGGTTCCCACTCCAAACACTGAAGCATTCTAAATGTGTCCAGGGTAAGCTCAGCAAACTTGACCTAGGCAGACATAACAATGGTCATATTTTGTTAATGCACAAACAAAAAAAACTAAAGAAAGAAAAACCGAACAGGACTGTAAAGAAAACAATATGAAATGGAATAGAAGAAAAAAATATGCAATATATCTAGATAACCTCATGTGTGAATAGCTGGCTCAAGATTGCATCGCGTAGAACCAAACCTTCCTAGACTTGCAACAAGCAGCAATAGGAAGTGAATCTGGATGGTATCATATACAAAGCTATATCTTAATGGCCTCATATTCATAAAAGGTGTATCAAGCTTCAAAAATCTGATAATTTCTGGACCACATGCTTCCATTCTTTCACCTCCGTTTCCTGTAAAACATTCTCAAACCAATACCAAGATGATGCATCAGTAACAACACTACATGTGAAGTGATATCTCGCATGAAAATGAAAAAGTAGTATGCAAACCATGTGTAATTAGATCCATCAAGACCCAAAAGTCATCTTTTCTACAAAAATGACGTCAAGAATGCAATCCATATCTCAATGACTCGGTCTCAAAATATCCTTATAAAGAAAGTAAGAATTGTCACAATAAAAAAGGTAATAGAACACCTCGCCTAATTCAACATCAAAAACTGCAAAAATCAGAAATAAAAAGGATCATGCTTCCCTATTGGGGTTCCTACACACATGCTTGTTTTGGTAAAGGTAGAAATTACAAGGAATAGTCAATACATGGGGGAAAAAAGTTTGACAAAATAAATCAGACAGACTAGTTCAACTATTTTAATGAAGGACAACAACGTACATGGTTCACAGCAAAAAATTGCATTTCACACTAGGAACCATATGAAAGTATTCAAGGTAGAATAAATCCACAACAAAGATTTAGAGCTACATATTTGAATAGCAAATGGAGATAATTTTTAATAAGCATGACATTTTGATTGTTAATATAACCAAACAAACTTGACATTTGGATTTACAAAAATCAGCCAAGTGACTGAGCAAATTCAACAGAAATAAAACTTTATTGACAATGGCATGACCAAGTAATTAATAAATATTTGAGGGTATTGAGGAACAATCAGAGAAATAAACATGAAAGAATGAAGATTATGTCTCAGAACTACAACAACATTAAGCTTCACAAACAGTTGACACAAGCAATGTCTACAATTTCTTCACCAATAAGATTTTTCTCCAATCTGATCCACATTTGCTTAGAACTTAGAAGTCAAGGAAAGAGGCAGACCTGAAAACTACCCTTGTATTCGTCTACTAGAGTTTTGAGCTGGTGAGCAAGCCGCGAGACCATATCGCGGCGTCCAAGAAAAAGGCAGACGATCAGGAATCTCGCAAGGAAACGGAGCTGCTTGCTGGCCAATGGGGCTTCCGGCAGCGCCCCGGTGGCTGTGGCGGCCGCATCCCGGAAGTACTCGCGCATGAGAATGGCTTCGTAGAACACGTAGGCCTCGAGGAGATACCCGCTGTCGCTGGTTCTCAGGTATTGACCATAGTAGAGCTGCGCAATCCTTGACGCAATATCGCCAATCTCCCACCGCCTCAGACCCGCCTCCACCAGCTTCTGCCGGTGCTCCTGCTGCAGCTTCCACAGCTGCGTGTAGATCTTGAACGCCTTCTGGAAGTCCCCATCGTCCCTGCACCGCTACTCTTCGGGTAAGGACTCCTAGGGTTCATGAAACGGTTAGATTATTACCTGGCGCGGCCGAAGTTGGGGAGGTCGCGCATGCGTGAGAATCTGCGATCGCCCTTGTCTAGAAGGGACCAAAAGAGTTCCGTGGTGGGGATGACTCCCTGTGCCATAGGGAGATTGCCGGCCGCGCTAGTGGAGGGGTGGCGGCGACGACATGCGAATAGCGGAAAAAGAAGAAATCCTTTCAAGCGAACTCAATGATCGGAGGTGGCGGCGGCGTGCGGCGGTCTTTACGAAGGTACGGTCGGCGGCGGGAATTGGGAGCTGCGCAATTGGCAAGTGAAGTTGGGAGGTTGAAATCGTTCGAGCACAAAATTGATCAGGTCTTGATTCGAGACCAATCATGTTAGTTCTGTAATCGACTAGAATTCATATCAAATTTGAGTCAAATTGAGCTCGAACCGAATTAATTGAACCAGCATAGCGTGGCCTGGCCGACGGTCATGCCTTGTAGCCTCGCGCAGCGCACGGGCTAGGACCGTCGACTGCGCCACCTAGCACAGCGCTCTTGATGAGTGCGCTTCACAAGCGGCATTGCCGAGAGAGCGCGGAGAGAGAAAATAAAATGAGTATAATAATAAAAAAATTAAAAATAAGCTCATTTAATAATTATATTAAAATTACAAGATTTTGATATTATAAATTTGAAAACGCAAACATGCACATTATTAAGCTTTAAATATTTGCATTAAACGTGTCAGAAGTTACGCAAATATTTACATCCTAAATATATAAGGACATAAACAGATAATTAAAATCAATTTTTTTAATTATTAATGTTTCATTATCATACTTTTTAAAAAATTAATTATCATGTTATTCCCCCCAATTTCTCTCCTAAGATAATTTAAATTATTATTATAATAAAAGAGATAATTTAAATTATTTTACTTTTACCAAAAAAATTTATTTTACGCATGACATTTAATTTTGCACGATAGAAACAAGTGAAGATTTATTCAGATCGGAGTTGATTAGAGTTCGAGCTAAGCTTAGCTTAGATAGTCAGTTTAAATTTTAGTATCGTTAAGTATAATTTAATTTACTTTTAAATAAAAACGATGATTCAGATTTGTTCTAATTTTGAGTCAAATGATCGATTCAATTTTTTTATCGTTAGTTATGTAATTAAGTTGAATTTTCGATTGTAAAAAACAGATCAAATTTGGTGCAATTTTGGATTCGACGATACTGAAGTTACGACTAAGGATACAAAATTTAACCAATTTCATTTTAAATTTTCTACAACAACAACAACAACAACCAAGCCTTAATCCCACTAGGTGGGGTCGGCTACATGAATCCTTTGTTTCCATTGCGCTCTATCAGTTACCAAATTCTTATCTAAGTTTAAGTAACTAAGATCACTCCTTATAGTTTCTTGCCATGTCTTCTTTGGTCTCCCTCTTCCTCTTTGTACATGGGCAAAATCCAGTAACTCAAATTTTCTAACTGGAGCTTCAATTGGCCTGCGATTTAGATGTCCAAACCATCGAAGCCGACTTTCTCTAAGTTTATCCTCAATTGGTGCAACACCAACTTTCTTTCGGATATACTCATTTCTCATTCTATCCTTTCGTGTATATCCACACATCCACCTTAACATCCTCATTTCTGCAACATTTATTTTGTTTGTATGTTTCTTCTTTGCAGGCCAGCATTCAGCACCATATATCATCGGTGGTCTTTACTACAGTTTTTATTAAAATTTACCCTTAATTTTGGATGGAATTTTTCTATCGCATAACACTCCAGAAGCATTTCTCCATTTACCCAGCCTGCTTGAATCCTGCATAACGTCATATCTATTTCGCCATCATTTTGTATAATTGATCCAAGTATTCTAAAGCGCTCACTCTTCTTGACAATTTGATCACCAATTGTCACATCTCCAATATAAGTATTTCTTTCTTGACTAAATGTGCACTCCATATATTCAATTTTTGATCTACTGAGATGCAAACCTTTAGATTCTAGAGCATTCCTCCAAAGCTCTAGTTTCGCTTTAGCTCCCTCTTTAGTTTTCTCAATAAGGACAATATCATCTGCGAAGAGCATACACCAAGGCACTTCATCTTGCCATGTCTTCTAAAGGTTTGGAGGTAACATTTATTTGTTAGTATATTGATCAATTTAAAGAGAATAAATGCTTTTAGGAACTGATTTATGACATATCAATGAATTTGAGTTAAATAGTGATGTTTTTGCAGCTATTCATTGCATTACATTGAATTTAAGTGGAGTACAAGTATTTAGAGTATGATTTATTGCAAAATAAGTTTTTTATCTGAATACAAGTAAATATGGGGGGGGAGTAGGGCGGTTAAAGAAAGGTCTAAAAAAATATAGAGAATAGTTCTAATTTAAATAGATTAAAAAGATCTAAAAAAATCTTCAAAAACAATCAAATTATATCCTGAAAAAAGGTAAGCCTAAAATAATATTTATATAATAGCCGAAATTATTATAAAATGCAGAGCTACAGAGACGAATCATAAATAAAATTATAATGCATGACAAGAAAAGAAAAAAGTTAAATGATTAAATAAGGAAATCGTAGATCCTCAAAAGTAGATAAAAGAAAGGGTATATTTTTAGATCCAAAAGAATCTAAAGAGTATAGTTAAAATTAAATAGAAAATGGTAGCAAGGAGCGATAGAACCTGATAAGTATGCCGTATAGTTTGAGATTGATTTAGTAATCCATTTGAGAGCAACCTGCACAAACAATAAAATTTTAAGTTTAGGTTTTTTTTATTTATAATAATACGGGGGAGATATTATTCATCGGGCCCCCAACCCGCCATAAAAGCAAATAAATTTGGTGAAAAGCCATTACATGATAGTTTTGGAGCCAAGGCCCAATACAAGATGAGCAATAAACATTTGGGCTAAGCCCAATACATGATGTAAAGATGGGCCAAAGGCCGAAGCATGAAACAATCTTCTCGCCATAAAGCAAAGTGGGTCAACGGCCCAAAGATTCAACCAAAGCATGGAAGCATAAGGGGGCCCCGTAAAGGAACGCCCTGTCCGCCGGCCCGCTGAGATCGGCCCAAGCAGAAATGAAGATGGGCCTTCTTTCGGCCCACCAGAGAGTGAATCATTCATGAGAAATAAAAGCCCATTCTGAATGAAATCCTTTGAAATTTGAAAGGCCCGTGCATTAGAAAAGCCCATGGGTAGAATCCCATCAAACAAGGCCCAAGCAGAAATCTCTCTTCCTTGATGAGAATCTATAATAAAGGAAAAAAGATGATTTTTAATATGATAATAAACAATAAAATAGTTTTGGGAATAAGCAATTAATTTTGAAGATTCTTCTTTGCTCCAAAAAAAAGACTTTCTTTTAATTACTTTTATTGGAGAAAGAAATTCCTTGATGTCACTATTAATCTTTTTTCTAAACAAATTTGCCATGTAAAATGATTAAATTTCTAATACGTATCAAGCAACCTCAATAAATTATAATAAAAGACATTTATAAATATTAATAGAATCTTATAATATTTACAAGACATATTTACAATATTAGCCATCAATAGTTTTGAGCTGGTTACTTGGTGGGCCGATCCAGACCATATCTTGTTCATTGGGCTCAGGTTTGCTGGACTTTTTTTCTGGATGGCCCATTCAGCTTGCTTTCAAGGAGCCTTTTTGCATGTTGGGCCTTGGGCCTTTTTACTCTTATGTTGCATTTTGTATAACCCATAAAGAGTCTTATGGCTATTTTCCTTTTAAGCTTTGGGTCCTAGCTCTACCTTTCATGTATTGGCTTATGCCTTAACTTTTTATTTTGTTTGCGGGTCAGGGGCCCGATGATTAATATCTCCCCCTAGTTAATTTAAAAAAAATCCTAAACCCTAAATTCTAAAATCCTAAACCCTAAATCGTAAACCCTAAATCGTAAACCCTAAACTCTAAAACCCTAAACCCTAAACCTTAAACCCTAAACCCTAATGATTGATTTCTATTTTTGGTATTAAGGGATCTAATTTTTCTACACTTGTAACCACTTATATTTTGAAATATTATAAGATTCTATTAATATTTATAAATGTCTTTTATTATAATTTATTGAGGTTGCTTGATACGTATTAGAAATTTAATCATTTTACATGGCAAATTTGTTTAGAAAAAAGATTAATAGTGACATCAAGGAATTTCTTTCTCCAATAAAAGTAATTAAAAGAAAGTCTTTTTTTTGGAGCAAAGAAGAATCTTCAAAATTAATTGCTTATTCCCAAAACTATTTTATTGTTTATTATCATATTAAAAATCATCTTTTTTCCTTTATTATAGATTCTCATCAAGGAAGAGAGATTTCTGCTTGGGCCTTGTTTGATGGGATTCTACCCATGGGCTTTTCTAATGCACGGGCCTTTCAAATTTCAAAGGATTTCATTCAGAATGGGCTTTTATTTCTCATGAATGATTCACTCTCTGGTGGGCCGAAAGAAGGCCCATCTTCATTTCTGCTTGGGCCGATCTCAGCGGGCCGGCGGACAGGGCGTTCCTTTACGGGGCCCCCTTATGCTTCCATGCTTTGGTTGAATCTTTGGGCCGTTGACCCACTTTGCTTTATGGCGAGAAGATTGTTTCATGCTTCGGCCTTTGGCCCATCTTTACATCATGTATTGGGCTTAGCCCAAATGTTTATTGCTCATCTTGTATTGGGCCTTGGCTCCAAAACTATCATGTAATGGCTTTTCACCAAATTTATTTGCTTTTATGGCGGGTTGGGGGCCCGATGAATAATATCTCCCCCGTATTATTATAAATAAAAAAAACCTAAACTTAAAATTTTATTGTTTGTGCAGGTTGCTCTCAAATGGATTACTAAATCAATCTCAAACTATACGGCATACTTATCAGGTTCTATCGCTCCTTGCTACCATTTTCTATTTAATTTTAACTATACTCTTTAGATTCTTTTGGATCTAAAAATATACCCTTTCTTTTATCTACTTTTGAGGATCTACGATTTCCTTATTTAATCATTTAACTTTTTTCTTTTCTTGTCATGCATTATAATTTTATTTATGATTCGTCTCTGTAGCTCTGCATTTTATAATAATTTCGGCTATTATATAAATATTATTTTAGGCTTACCTTTTTTCAGGATATAATTTGATTGTTTTTGAAGATTTTTTTAGATCTTTTTAATCTATTTAAATTAGAACTATTCTCTATATTTTTTTAGACCTTTCTTTAACCGCCCTACTCCCCCCCCAAAAAAAAAGAAAAAAAAAAGAAAATCGTTCGATTTTGCTGCTTGATCATATATAAGACTTGAACCAGTAAGCCTGAAGGTTCCTTGTCACTAATGCCTTAAACCAACTGATTTGGGAGTCACTAACTGAAAATTCACTAAATGGGTCGATTATGAGATTTAGGATAATATTTAAGCCTTTTTAGTTCGAGCAATTAAGTTCGAGGGATGTCTTTTCATCTAGTGCCCTAAAGCCAACTGGTTTGGATGTCACTGACCTAAAGCTCGTTATATGAACTAATTAGAAAACTTAATTCATGTTATCCTGAAAGCAACAAATCAAAGTTTCTGAGAAAAAAAAAGTGGGGGAGTGGGATGGAAGAAGATTGAGTAAAATTAAAAGATTATTGATTAGTTTCTATTTTTGGTATTAAAGAATTTAATTTTTCTTCACTTGTAATCACTTATATTTTGAAATATTATAAATTTCTATTAATATTTATAATTGCCTTTTATTATAATTTATTGAGGTTGCTTGATGCGTATTAAAAATCTAATCATTTTACATGGCAAGTTTTTTTAGAAAAATTAATAGAAACATCAAGGATTTCTTTCTCAATAAAAGTAATTAAAAGAAAGTTTTTTTTGGAGCAAAGAAGAATCTTCAAAATTAATTGCTTATTCACAAAATAATTTTATTGTTTATTTCTATATTATAAATCATCTTTTCCTTTTATTATAGATTCTCATCAAGGAAGAGGTTTTATGTAAAGACTTCAGTTTAGAAGGATCCAAAAATTTTGTTGGGCTTGCTAATGGGTTGGGCCGGGCTTCTTCTGCGGGCCAGCTCTACTCTTTTGCTTCAAAGTTTGGGCTTTTATAGCTCTGGATTAAGGGCTTCATTTCCTGGGCCATTTGCTTGGGCCCGAAGAATACTGCATGGTGGACTGAGCCTTGTTCAAGATGTATGGACTTTCAGATTGGGCCGCACACTCACAGTGGGCCTTTAATTGAGCCTCTCTTACCTGCTGTTGGGCCTTAGCCCAACCTGCTTCTGTTTGGGCCTTGGCCACTTTGGAATCTTTGTGTTGGCCCATTGTAGACCTTTGATTGTTTTGGGCCTAAAGCCTTTAGGTTCACCTCTGATGCACCACAATATGACATGGGCCTTGGGCCTTGCTTTAAATGTACTCTCTTTATATTGGATCTCAGCACTTATTCTTTTAATGTATTGGGCCGTGGCCTCATATTTAATGCTTTATCATGTAATGGGCTTTGACTCAAAAATCTATCATGTAATGGCATTAGCCAAAAGTGTTTGCCTTATTGGCGGGTTGGGGGCCTGATGAATAATATCTCCCCCAAAATTATCCAAAAAAAAAAACTAAACCCTAAATCTAAACCTAAACAAAAAAAAAACCCTAAACCTTAAACCCAAAAACCCTAAAACAAAAAAAAAACACTAAACCCTAAACATCAGTATAGCAAACATTAGGTGTGTAATCAGAGTATAAATTAAAAACCTTCATATAGATAAGATTAAAGTCAAATTACATATATTCTCTTCATATACATAATTGCTTGTATTCAGATAAAATAATTTATTATGCAATGAATCGTATTCTAAATACTTGTACTCCACTTGAATTCAGCGTAATACAATGAATAGCTGCAAAAACATCACCATTCAACTCTAATTCATTAATATGTCATAAATCAGACTCTAAAAGAGCTTGTTCTCTTAAACTTGATCGATATACTGACAAATAGATGCGTAATTATAGGTATGACATTAAAATGCAATCAAATGTCCCTAATAGATGCAAAAATAATACTATTTAACTTAAATTCATTGATATATCATAAATCAGTTCCTAAAAGTGTCTATTCTCTTAAAATTGATCAATATACTAAAAAAATAAATGTATAATTATAAGTATTATATTAAAACACCATCAAATGTCCCTAATAGATCGTCAAATATCAATTCTCGATTGAAATACGTCAATATAGCAAATATTAGGAGTGTAATTAGAGTATTATGTTAAAAAAACTTCATATAGATAAGATTAAAGTCAAATTGTAGATATTTTCTTCAAATACAATAAAAACTAATTCAAATCACACAATTGCTTTTTTCAGTTAAAATAACTTATTATACAATGAATCATACTCTAAATGCTTATACTCCACTTGAATTCAATATAATGTAATGAATAGCAGCAAAAATATCACTACTCAACTTAAATTTAATGATATGTCAAAAATGAGACCGTAAAAGAGCAAGTTCTCTTAGACTTGATCAGTATATTGATAAATAGATGTATAATTATAGGTATTATAATAAAACGCAATCAAATGACACTAATAGATCGCCAAATATTAATTTTCGATTGAAATACATCAATATAGCAAACATTCAATGTGTAATTAGAGTATTATGTTAAAAACCTTCCTATAGACTAGATTAAAGTCAAATTGCATATATTTTCTTCAAATATAATAAAAACTAATTGAATACTCACATAATTATTTGTATTCAGTTATAATAACTTATTATGCAATGAATCATACTTTAAATACTTGTACTCCACTTGAATTCAACGTAATATAATGAATAGCGGCAAAAACATCACTATTTAACTCAAATTCATTGATATGTCATAAATCAGTTCC
>KZ451886.1:1302828-1312869 GCA_002786265.1 Apostasia shenzhenica | reverse complement strand
GCAAAAACATCACTATTTAACTCAAATTCATTGATATGTCATAAATCAGTTCCAAGTATCTATTCTCTTAAAATTAATCAATATACTAATAAATAGATATGTAATTATATGTATTACATTAAAACGCAATCAAATGACTCTAATAAACCGCCAAATATCAATTTTCGATTGAAATACATTTATATAGCAAATATTAGGTGTGTAATCAGAGTATTATGTTAAAAAACTTTCATATAGACACAATTAAAGTCAAATTACATATATTCTCTTCAAATACAATAAAAACTAATTGAATAATCACATATTTACTTGTATTCAGATAAAAAAACTTATTTTGCAATAAATCATACTCTAAATACTTGTACTCCACTTAAATTCAATGTAATGCAATGAATAGCTGCAAAAACATCACTATTTAACTCAAATTCATTGATATGTCATAAATCAGTTCCTAAAAGCATTTATTCTCTTTAAATTGATCAATATACTAACAAATAAATGTGTAATTATAGGTATTTTATTAAAACACAATCAAATTTCCCTAATATATTGCCAAATATTAATTCTCGATTGCAATACGTCAATATAGCAAAGATTATGTGTCTAATAAGAGTATTATGTTAAACAACCTTCATATAGATAAGATTAAAGTCAAATTGCAAATAGTTTCTTCAAATACAATAAAAACTAAGTCAATATTCACACAATTGTTTTTATTTAATTAAAATAACTTATTATGCAATGAATCATACTCTAAATACTAGTAATCCACTTATATTCAACATAATGCAATGAATAGCTGCAAAAATATAACTATTCAACTCAAATTCAGTGATATGTCATAAATTCGACCCTAAAAGAGCATATTCTCTCAGATTTGATCAATATACAGATATATAATTATAGGTATTATAATAAAACACAATCAAATGACCGTAATGGATCGCTAAATAATAATTTTCGATTGAAAAACATCAGTAAAACAAACATTTGGTATGTAATCAGAGTATTATGTGAAAAAACCATCATATAGACTAGATTAAAGTTAAATTGCATATATTCTCTTCAAATACAATAAAAACTAATTGAATACTCACATAATTGCTTGTATTCAGTTACAATAACTTATTATAGAATAAATCATACTCTAAATGCTTGTACTCTGCTTGAATTCAATGTTACGCAATGAATAGTTACAAAAAAATATCACTATTCAACTCAAATTCATTGATATGTCATAAATTAGTCCCTAAAAGTGTTTGTTCTCTTAAAATTGACCGATATACTAACAAAAAGATATATAATTATAGGTATTACATTAAAATGTAATTAAATGTCCCTAATAGATCGTCACATATCATTTTTCGAATGAAATACATCAGTATAGCAAATGTTAAGTGTGTAATCAGAGTATTATGATAAAAAAACCTTTATATGGACAAGATTAAAGTCAAATTTTATATATGCTCATCAAATACAATAAAAATTAATTGAATACTCACACAATTGCTTGTATTCAGTTAAAATAACTTATTAGGCAATGAATCGAACTCTAAATCCACTTCACTTGAATTCAATGTAATTCAATGAACAGTTGCCAAAAATCACTATTCAACTCAAATTCATTGATATGACATAAATCACCCTGAAAAAGCCTATTTTCTTAAAATTTATCCAATATACTGATACATAGATGTGTAATTATAAGTATTATATTAAAACACAATTAAATAATCCTATTAGATCCTCAAATATCAATTTTCGATTGAAATACATTAATATAACAAACATTAGGTGTGTAATCAGAGTATTATGTTATAAAACTTTCATATAGATACAATTAAAGTCAAATTGCATATATTCTCTTCAAATACAATAAAAACTAATTGAACACTAACAAAATTGCTTGTATTCAATTAAAATAACTTATTATACAATGAATCATACTCTAAATGTTTATACTCCGCTTGAATTCAACGTTACGCAATTAATAGCTGTAAAAAAACAAAACTATTGAACTTAAATTCATTGATATATCATAAATCAGTCCCTAAAAGTGCTTGTTCTCTTAAAATTGATTGATATACTAATAAAAAGATGTATAATTGTAGGTATTACATTAAAATATAATTAAATGTTCCTAATAGATCGCCACATATCATTTTTCGAATAAAATACATTAGTATAACAAATATTAAGTGTGTAATCAGAGTATTATGATAAAAAAACCTTTACATATATGCTCATCAAATACAATAAAAACTAATTCAATACTCATACTCTAAATGCTTGTATTAAGTTAAAATAACTTATTATGCAATAAATCATACTCTAAATGCTTATACTCCATTTGAATTCAATGTAATACAATGGATAGCTGCAAAAATATCACTATTCAACTCAAATTCATTCATATGTTATAAATCAGACCGTGAAAGAGTCTATTCTCTTAAAATTGATCGATATATTGATAAATAGATTTATAATTATATGTGTTATATTAAAACTCAATCAAATGTCCCTAATAGATCGCCGCATATTTTTTTTTGACTGAAATACATCAATATAGCAAACATTAGGTGTGTAATCAGAGTATAATATTAAAAACCTTCATATAGACACGATTAAAGTCAAATTGCATATATTCTCTTCATATACAATAAAAACTAATTGAATATTGATACAATTGCTTGTATTCAGTTAAAATAATTTATTATGCAATGAATCATACTCAAAATACTTGTACTCCACTTGAATTTAACATAATCCAATGAATAGCAGCAAAACAATCATTATTCATCTCAAATTCATTGATATGTCATAAATAAGACTCTAAAAGATTCTATTATCTTAAAATTAATCGATATACTGATAAATAGATGTGTAATTATAGATATTACATTAAAATGCAATCAAATAAGTCTAATAGATCGCCAAATATCAATTTTCAATTGAAATACGTCAATATAGTAAATATTAGGTGTGTAATCAGAGTATTATATTAAAAAATCTTCATATAGACAAGATTAAAGTCAAATTGCAGATATTATCTTCAAATATAATAAAAACTAATTGAATACTGACACGATTGCTTTTATTCAGTTAAAATAACTTATTATGCAATGACTTATACTCTAAATACTTGTACTCCACTTAAATTCAACATAATGTAATGTATAGATGCAAAAACGTGATTATTTAACTCAAATTCTGTGATATGTCATAAATTCGACCCTAAAAGAGCCTATTCTTTTAAACTTTATCAATATATTGACAAATAGATGTATAATTTTAGGTATTATAATAAAACGCAATCAAATGACCCTAATGGATCGCCAAATATCAATTTTTGATTGAAATACATCAATAGCAAACATTAGGTGTGTAATAAGAGTATTATGTTAAAAAACCATCGTATAGACTAGATTAAAGTTTAATTGCATATATTCTCCTCAAATACAATAAAAACTAGGGTAAATAGCATCTGGGTCCCTCTAGTTTGGTCTTATGTGCAAATAGGTCCCTCGAATATTTAAATATAGCAAATTGGTCCTCTAGTTTGATGAAATTGCATATAGGTCCTTGGCCGTAACAGACGTTAGAAATAATTTTCTCTCTCCTCTCTCTCTCTCCTCACTCTCTCTCCTCTCTCTCTCTCCTCACTCTCTCTCCTCCAAGAGGGACCACTTTCTCTTTCTTCTTCTCTGCTGGGAAACCGCCGCGCATCGCCTGCTGCCGCTCCGACGCCCTCCTCACCTCCACCCCGTCCACTCCCGGCAGCCCGCCAGCCACCGGCCACCGGAAAGCATCGACGTCGCCCGCCGCGCAGCGCCGATGAGCGGCCGCGCGAGCCGCAACCTGAGCGCGCCTCTGCCTGCCTGCGCGGCGCACGCGCTCGCCGCTACGCCCGCCCGCGCCGCACCGGCCTGCCCGCGTGCCCCGCACGCCCCCCGCGAGCCCGCGCACTTAGGCCCGCGCGCCGGCGCTCAGCAGCGCGCGCGGTGATGGCGGCGGGCGCGGGAGCTGCCGGCGGGAGCGCGGCGCAGGCGCTCTGGCGCGCGGGCTGCGGGAGCGCCGGGCGCTGGAGGGCGAGGCGGCGGGTGCCTGCGCGCGGGCGCTTGCGTGGGGGGGGGGGCGTGAGGAGCACGCGGGCGGCCAGGTGCGGCCCGGGCGGGCGGAGCGGCGAGCGCGGCGCGCGTAGGCGGGCGAGCGGCGGGCGCGCGAAGGCGGGTGAGGCGCGCGCGGGTGCGGCTCCGCGGGCGGCTCTCAAGCGGGCGCTGCGGCGCGCAGCGTCGATGCTTTCCGGTGCTCGGCTGGCTGGCGGGCTGCCGGGAGTGGACGGGGTGGAGGCGAGGAGGGCGACGGAGCGGAGGCGAAAAAACAAAAAGGGGCGACGCGCGGCGGTTTCCCGGCAGAGAGGAAGAAAGAGAAAGTGGTCCCTCTTGGTAGGCAGAGAAGAGGGAGGAGAGAGGAAATTATTTGTAACGTCTGTAACGGCTAAGGAACATATAATGCAAATTCATCAAACTAGAGGACCAATTTGCTACATTTAAATATTCGAGGGACCTATTTGCACATACGACCAAACTAGAGGGACCCATATGCTATTTACCCTAAAAACTAATTGAATACTCACACAATTGCTTATATTCAGTTAAAAAACTTATTATACAATGAATCGTACTTTAAATGCTTGTACTCTACCTAAATTCAACGTAACGCAATGAATAGCTGTAAAAAAATCACTATTTAACTCAAATTCATTGATATGTCATAAATCAGAACTTAAAAGTGTGAATTCTCTTAATATTGATCAATATACTGATAAATAGATGTGTAATTATAGTTAGTACATTAAAACACAATCAAATGTCCCTAATAGATCGTCAAATATCAATTTTCGAATGAAATACATCAATATAACAAACATTAAGTTTGTAATCAGAGTATTATGTTAAAAACCTTCATATAGACAAGTGTAGTACAAGGATTTAGAGTATGATTCATTACATAATAAGTTATTTTAACAAAATACAAGTAATTGTGTGTATATTCAATTAGTTTTTATTGTATTTGAAGAGAATATATGCAATTTGACTTTAATCTAGTTTATATGAAGTTTGTTTAATATAATACTCTGATTAGAAATCTAATATTTGCTATATTGATGTATTTCAAATGAAAATTAATATTTGGAGATCTATTAGGGATATTTGATTGCGTTTTAATGGAATACCTATAATTAGATATCTATTTGTCTGTATATCGATCAATTTTATGAGAATAGACTTGTTTAGTGTCTAATTTATGACATATCAATGAATTTAAGTTGAATAGTGGTTGTTGGGCTGCTATTCATTGAATTACAGTGAATTCAAGCGAAGTACAAGCATTTAGAGTACAATTCATTGCATAATACGTTATTTTAACTGAATATAAGTAATTGTGTGAGTATTCAATTAGTTTTTATTATATTTGAAGAGAATATATGCAATTTGAATTTTATCCTGTCTATATGAAGATTTTTTAATATAATACTCTGATTACAAATCAAATATTTGCAATATTGATAAATAAGTGTGTAATTATTGGTATTACATTACAATAGGCTCTTTTAGGGTCTGATTTATGACACAAGAATAAATTTGAGATGATTGGTGATGTTTTTGGAGCTATTTGTTCCATTACGTTGTATTCAATTGGATACAAGCATTTAAAGTATAATTCATTGCATAATAAGTTATTTTAATAGAATACAAGCAATTGTGTGAGTATTCAATTACTTTTTATTGTATTTGAAGAAAATATATGCAATTTAACTTTAATCTTATGTATATGAAGATTGTTTAATAGAAGACTCATATTACACACCTAATGTTTGCTATATTGATCTATATCAATCGAAAATTAATATTTGGCGACCTGTTAAGGACGTTTGATTGCGTTTTAATGTAATACCAATAATTACACTTTTAAATGCTTGTACTTCGCTTGAATTCACTGTAATTCAATGAATAACTGTCAAAAAACTACTATTCAACTTAAATTCATTGATATGTCATAAATCAGACCCTAAACAAGCCTATTCTCATAAAATTGATCGATATACAGACAAATAGATATCTAATTATAGGTATTCCATTAAAACGCAATCAAATATCCCTAATAGATCTCCAAATATTAATTTTCATTTGAAATACATCAATATAATAAATATTAGATTTGTAATCAGAGTATTATATTAAACAACCTTTATATAAATAAGATTAAAGTCAAATTGCATATATTCTCTTCAAATACAATAAAAACTAATTGAATACACACACAATTACTTGTATTTTGTTAAAATAACTTATTATGCAATGAATCGTACTCTAAATACTTGTACTCCACTTGAATTCAACGTAAGGTAATGAATAGCTGCAAAAATATCACTATTCAACTCAACTTCATTGATATGTCATAAGTCAGATCCTAAAAGAGCTTATTCTCTTAAAATTGATCGATGTACTAACAAAAAGATGTGTAATTATAGGTATTAGATTATAAGCAAACAATAGATCGCCAAATATCAATTTTTGATTGAAATACATCAATATAGCAAATATTAGGTGTGCAATCAGAGTATTATGTTAAAAAAACCTTCATATATACAAGATTAAAGTAAAATTGCATATATGCTCTTCAAATACAATAAAAATTAATTGAATACTCACATAATTTCATGTATTCTATTAAAATAACTTATTACGCAATGAATCATACTGTAAATGCTTGTACTCCACTTGAATTCAACGTAATTTAATGAATAGCTGCAAACACATCACCATTCAACTCAAATTCATTAATATGTCATAAATCAGACCCTAAAAGAGCTTGTTCTCTTAAACTTGATCAATATACTGATAAATAGATCTGTAATTATAGGTATTACATTTAAATGCAATTAAATATCCCTAATAGATCGCCAACTATCAATTTTAGATTGAAATAAATCAATATAGCAAACATTAGGTGTGTAATCTGAGTATTATGTTAAACAACCTTCATATAGACAAGATTAAAGTCAAATTACATATATTCTCTTCAAATACATTAAACACTAATTGAATACTCACACAATTGCTTGTATTCAATTAAAATAACTTATTATGCAATGAATCATACACTAAATGCTTGTACTCCACTTGAATTCAACGTAATGCAATGAATTCCGACAAAAACATCACTATTCAACTCAAATTCATTGATATGTCATAAATCAGTCCCTAGAAGGGCCTATTCTCTCAAAATTGATCGATATACTAACAAAAAGATGTATAATTGTAGGTATTACGTTAAAACGCAATCAAATGTCTCTAATAGATTGCCACATATCATTTTTTGACTGAAATACATCAGTATAACCTTTATATGGACAAGATTACAGTTAAATTGCATATATGCTCATCAAATACAACAAAAAACTAATTGAATACTCACACAATTGCTTGTATTCAGTTAAAATAACTTATTATGCAGTGAATTGTACTCTAAATGCTTGTACTCCACTTCAATTCACTGTAATTCAATGAATAGCAGCCAAAAAATCACTATTAAACTCAAATTCTTTGATATGTCATAAATCAGATCTTAAACGAGCCTATTCTCTTAAAATTGTTCGATATATTGACAAATAGATGTGTAATTATAGGTATTACCTTAAAAGACAATCAAATGTCCCTAATAGAACTCCAAATATTAATTTTTGATTGAAATATATCAATATAGCAAACATTAGGTGTGTAATAAGAGTACAATGTTAAAAAACCCTCATATAGACAAGATTAAAGTCAAATTGCACATATTTTCTTCAAATACAATAAAAACTAATTGAATACTCACACAATTGCTTGTATTCTGTTAAAATAACTTATCATGCAATGAAGCCTACTTTAAATGCTTGTACTCCACTTGAATTCAACGTAATGCAATGAATAACTGCAAAAACATCAATTCAATTCAAATTTATTCATATGTTATTCATAAATCAGACCTTAAAAGAGTCTATTCTCTTAAAATTAAGCAATATACTGACAAATAAATGTGTACTTATAGGTATTACATAAAAATACAATTAAACGTCCCTAATAGATCGCCACATATCATTTTTCAACTAAAATACAATAATATAGCAAACATTAGGTTTGTAATCAGAGTATTATGTTAAAAAACCTTTATATAGATAAGATTAAGGTTAAATTGCACATATGCTATTCAAATACAATAAAAACTAATTGAATACTCATACAATTGTTTGTATTTCGTTAAAATAACTTATTATGCAATAAATCGTACTCTAAATACTTGTACTCCACTTGAATTCAGCCTAATGCGATGAATAGCTACAAAAACATCACTATTCAACTCAAATTCATTCATATGTCATAAATTAGACCCTAAAAGAGCTTACTCTCTTAAATTTGATCGATATACTGAAAAATAGATGTGTAATTATAGGTATTACATTACAACACAATTAAATATCCATAATAAATTGCCAAATATTAATATTCGATTGAAATACATCAATATAGCAAATATTAGATTTGTAATCAAAGTATTATATTAAAAAACCTTCATATAAACAAGATTAAAGTCAAATTACATATATTCTCTTCAAATACAATAAAAACTAATTTAATACTCACACAATTGCTTGTATTCAGTTAAAAAAACGTATTATGCAATGAATCGTACTCTAAATACTGGTACTCCACTTGAATTCAGCGTAATACAATGAATAATTGCAAAAATATCACCATTCAACTCTAATTCATTGAAATGTCATAAGTAAGACCCTAAAAGAGTCTATTCTCTTAAAATTAATCAATATACTAACAAATAGATGTGTAATTATAGGTATTACCTTAAAAAGCAGTCAAATGTCCCTAATAGATCATCAAATATCAATTTTCGATTGAAATACATCAATATAGCAAATATTAGGTGTGTAATTTGAGTATTTTGTTAAAAAAACCATCATATACACAAGATTAAAGTAAAATTGCATATATGCTCTTCAAATACAATAAAACTAATTGAATACTCACATAATTGCTTGTATTCCGTTAAAATAACTTATTTTAAAATGAATCGTACTGTAAATGCTTGTACTCCACTTGAATTCAATGTAATTCAATGAATAGCTGCAAAAACATCACCATTAAACTCAAATTCATTGATATGTCATAAATTAGACCCTAAAAGAGCTTATTCTCTTAAAATTGATCGATATACTGACAAATAGATGTGTAATTATAGGTATGACATTAAAATGCAATCAAATATCCCTAATAGAGCGCCAAGTATCAATTTTAGAATGAAATACATCAATATAGCAAATATTAGATGTGTAATCAGAGTATTATATTAAAAAACCTTCATATAGACAAGATTAAAGTCAAATTATATATATTATCTTCAAATACAATAAAAACTAATTCAATACTCACGCAATTGCTTGTATTCAGTTAAAATAGCTTATTATGCAATGAATCATATACTAAATGCTTGTACTCCACTTGAATTCAACGTAATGCAATGAATACCTGCAAAAACATAGTGATTCAACTCAAATTCATTGATATGTTATAAATCAGTCCCTAGAAGGGCCTATTCTCTTAAAATTGATCGATATACTAACAAAAAATGTATAATTATAGGTATTACATTAAAATGAAATCAAATGTCCCTAATAGATCGCCACATATCATTTTTCGACTGAAATACATCAGTATAGCAAATATTAGATGTGTAATCAGAGTATAATAAAATCTAATTGAATACACACACAATTGCTTTTATTCAGTTAAAATAACTTATTATGCAATGACTTATACTCTAAATACTTGTACTACACTTGAATTCAACATAATGCAATGAATAGCTACAAAAACATCACTATTCAACTCAAATTCTGTGATATGTCATAAATGCGACCCTAAAAAAGCCTGTTCTCTTAAACTTTATCAATATACTTACAAATAGATGTATAATTTT
>KZ451886.1:1123586-1301171 GCA_002786265.1 Apostasia shenzhenica | reverse complement strand
TGAAATAACGTATTATGCAATGAATCGTACTCTAAATGCTTGTATCCAATTGAATACAACGTAATGCAACGAATAGCTACAAAAACATCACCAATCAACTCAAATTTATTCATGTGTCATAAATCAGACCCTAAAAGAGCCTACTCTCATAAAATAGATCGATATACTGATAAATAGGTGTGTAATTATTGGTATTACATTACAACACAATCAAATGTCCTTAATAAATTACCAAATATTAATATTCGATTGAAATACATCAATATTACAACCATATAAATTGATTTTAATCAGAGTATGTTATAATTAAAAAATTCTTCATATAGACAAGATAAAAGTCAAATTGAGGGCGATATATCTCTTCAAATATAACAAAAACATTGATAACTCACACAAATTGCCCCTCCGTCCTTCGTCCGCGTCCATCCTTCAGTTAAGATAACGTATTATGCAAAAATAATGTACTCTTAAATGGTTGTTACCCTCGCCGAATTGGGTCTGCCCAGCACTTCACGTGGCAAATGGTTAGAACTTCATCCTGCGACATGGCCCGGGGTCCAAAAGGTGGAGCCGACGAGGAAGACGAATAGCAGCGAAAAACCACCTATTCAAAACCATGTCCCTGCCTGCAGCTTAATAATTCAATTGATGTTCATTAATCAGACCCTAAACAAGCCTAATTCTCATAAAATTGATCGATATACAGACAAATAGATATCTAATTATAGGTATTCCAATTAAAACGCAATCAAATTCCCAATAGATCTCCAAATATTAATTTTCCATTTGAATACATCATATAGCAAATATTAGATTTGTAATCAGGTAAACCTAGTATTGTATAATTAAACATACTTTCAATATAACAGATGCAAAAAAAGAGTCAAATTCCGTAAGCGAGCGTAATCTCCCCTGTCAAATTACAATAAAAACTAACTTGAATAAGCACGGCGAGAAGAAAGATCCACGAAGCGTTGGCCGATGACCTGGCACATTTTGTTAAATAACTTATTATGCAATGAATCGTACTCTACAGAGCTCGAGCGTTGGTATCCAGTCCCTTTCGAAGTTTCGACGGCAGATTAACCGTGGAACCCGGTAATCCAGCCCGATGAATAGCTGCAAAAAATACCTATATCGAACCTGGATTGAACAGACTCATAGCCCTGAACCATATTCTCTACGTACACCCACATCCTAAAAAAGAGTATAATATCTTCTTAAAATTGATCGAAACCGGATGCAGCCTGCGCGCCCGGCACCGCCGTATACACTAGAAACAGAAAAAGAACGCGTGTACATGTTCCGAGGGTAGTATTAGATTAATAAGCAGAGATCAAGTACGGAGAGCCGGCTCCACACCACGTCCATATTTTTGATGAGAATACGAGTGCTGCCCCAAGATATGAGCAATAGAGCGAGGGTATTAGGTGATGTAATAGATATTATGTTAAAAAACCTTCATAACACAAGATTAACCACAGACAAGCTAAAAATGGGAACATCCGCATGCTCTCTCACACACTTAACATAGTGAGAGAGAATAGCCATGTTTTGGTCAGACGACGCCTGCACATACTCATTCATGTATTCTAATATCAGAAAGAGAGAAGGCCTCCTTCCTGAAGCAAACGACTTGCGCCGCAATTGAATCATACTGAAATGCTTAAGACTCCACTTGAATTCAACGTAATTTAATGAATAGCTGCAAACCACATCTAGACCTATCCTGAATTCAACCTCGGACATTCGATTAATACTTGGTGCACCCTTTAAAATGCAGACCTAAAAGAGCTTGTTTTCTCTAAACTTTATCGAATATACTGACAAATAGATTGGTAATTATAGTTATGACATTAAAATGCAATCAAATGTCAAACCTAAATAGAGCAGCAATATCCAATTTTAGAATGAAATACATCAATATAGCAAATATTAGAATGTGTAATCAGAGATTATGTTAAAAAAACCTTCAATATAGACAAGATAAAGTCAAATTATATATATTATCTTCAAATACAATAAAAACTAAATTCAAATACTCACCAATTGCTTTGTATTCAGTTAAATAGCTTATTATGCAATAATTCATATACTAAATGCCGTACTCCACTTGAAATTCAAACGTAATGAATAGAATACCTGCAAAACATAGTGATTCAACTCAAATTCATTGATATTTAATAAATCAGTCCTGAAGGCCTATTCTCTAAAATTGATCGAGTACCGCGTTGACTATACTAACAAAAAATGCTATAATTATAGTATTACATTAAAATGAAACAAATGTCCCTAAATAGATTCGCCAACCATATCATTATTTGCGACTGAAATACATCAGTAAGCAAATACTTAGGTGTGTAATCAGGTTTATAATAAAATCTAATTGGAATACACAACACAATTCTTTTATTCAGTTAAAATAACTATTATGGCAATGACTTATACTCTAAATACTTGTACTACACTTGAATTCAACATAATGCAATGAATACTACAAAAACATCACTATTCCAACTCAAATTCTGGATATAGTCATAAATGCGACCCTAAAAAAGCCGGTCTCTTCAAAACTTTATCAAATATACTTACCAAATAGATGTAAATTTTATGGTATATAATAAAACGCAATCAAATGATCCTATGGATCGGGGAAATATCAATTTTACGATTGGAAATACATCAATATAGCAAATATTAGTGTTGTAATCAGGAGTATTATGTTAAAAAAACCTTCATTAGACACAATTAAAGTTAAATTGTTGATCTTCTCTATCAAAATATAATAAAAACTAATTCAAACTCACGCAATGCTTATAATTCAGTTAAAATAACTTTATTATGCAATGAAATCATAACACTGAAATGCCTGGTACCTCCACTTAATTCAACGTAATGCCAATGATACCTGCCCAAAACATCGACTATTCACTCAAATTCATTGATATGGTTATAAAATCAAGCCCTAGAAGGTCGGGTTATTCTGGTTTCTATAAAATTGAATCGATATTACTAACAAAAAAACGTATAATTATTAGTCCATTACGTTAAAACGCAATCAAATGTCTTTCTAAGTAGAATTGCCAGCACTATCATTTTTTGAACTGAAATACATCAGTATCAACAAATATTAGGTGTGTAATTCCGAGTATTATGTTAAACAACCTTATATGGACAAGATTAGAGTTCAAATTGCATATGTTGCTCATTCACATATAAACAAAACTAATTTCAATACTCACACCCAATTTACTGTATTCCAAGTTAAAATTAAAAACTTATTATGCAATGAATCGAAACTCTAAATTACATTGTACTCCACTTGAACAATTGTAATGCATTGAATAGCCACCAAAAAAATATACTATTCAACTATAATTGCATTGAATATGTTATAAATCAGTCCCTAAAAGAGCCTATTTCTTAAAAAATTAATCGAATACTAACTAAAAAGAGATTAATTTTAGGTAACATTTAAAACGCCAATCAAACGTGACCTAACAGATCGCCAAATATTAATTTCGATTGAAATACATCAATATAAGCCCAAACATTAGGTGTGTAATGTGCAGTTTCTAATAAACAATCTCATATACACAGATAAAAGTTAAATTGCATAATTTTTCTTCAAATACTAATAAAAAGTAATTGAAACTCACACAATGCTTGTATTCTTGAAATAAGCGTATTATGGCAATGAATCGTACTCTAAAGCTTGATCCAATTGAATACAACCGTAATGCACACGTAATAGCTTACAAAAACATCACCAATCAACCAAAATTCATTCATGTGTCATAAATTCAGGAACCCTAAAAGAGCCTACTCTCATAAAATAGATCGATATACTGATAAATAGTGTGTAATTATTGGTAATTACATTACAACACAATCAAATGTCCTTATAAATTACCAAATATTAATATTCGATTAAATACATCAATCATTACAAATATTTGATTTGTAATCAGAGATTATATTAAAAAAATCTCATATAGAACAAGATAAAAGTCAAATTGCATATATTTTCTCTTGCAAAATATAACAAAAACTAATTGGAATACCACACAATTGCCTTGTAGTTCAGTTAAAGCATAACGTTAGTTATGCAATAAATGTACTCTAAAATAGCTGTACTTCGCTTGAATTAACTGTAATTCATATGAATAGCAGCCGAAAAAACCACTATTCAAACTTAAATTCATTGATATGTCATAAATCAAGACCCTAAACAAAGCCTCTATTAACATCATAAAAATTGATCAATATCAGACAAATAGATATCTAATTATCAGGTATTCCATTGTACAAACACAATCAAATGTCCCTAATAGATCTCCAAATAATTGAATTTCATATTGAAATAGCGTGAGCCTCAAATCGGTATAGCAAATATTAGATTTGTAATCAGAGTATCCATATATTAAGACAACTTTCATCCATAAACAAAGATTAAATCGGCGTACAACCAGAAATTGCATGAGTCCACTTCTCTTTCAAATACAATAAAAACTAATGTAATACACACACAATTACTTGTATTTTGTTAAAATAACCTTTATTATGCAATGAATCAGTACTTCTAAATACTTGGTACCACCGCATCTAGACGATTCAACAGCTTCCGCCCGTAAGGTACGAAGCAAATGGACCGGACCCTGATGAGCTGCCAAAAAATAATCACTATTCAATCCCCTCAACTCAGGATATGTAAGCATCAAGTCAGATCCTAAAAAAGAGTAATCTCTTAAAATTGATCGATGTTACTAATACAAAAAAATGGTGTAATTATAGGTATTTAGATTCATAAGCAAACACTAGATCGCCAAATATCAATTTTTGAATTGGAAAATACATTCAATATAGCAAATATTAGTGTGTGTAATTAGAGTATTATGTTAGAGAGACAGAAACGCCTTCAGTCCTATACACAAAGATTAAAAGAAAATCTGCCATTATGCTCTTCCAAATACAAAATAAAAAATTAATGTGAATACTCACTAATTTCATGTATCTCATAAAATAACTTAAATTACGCAATGTAGATCATACTGTAATGCTCTTACTCCACTTGAATTCAACGTAAATTTAATGAATAGCTGCAAACACATCACCATTCAACTGCTAAATTCAGTTAATATGTTCATAAATCAGACCCTAAAGAGCTTGTTCTCCCTAAAACCTGATCGATATTACTGACAAATAGATGTTGTAATTGTATGGTAGACATTAAAACCTGCAATCAAATTTCCCTAATAGAGCGCCAAGTATCAATTTTAAGAATGAACAACTAATCATATAGCAAATATTAGATTTGAATCAGATTATATATTAAAAACCTTCATAATAAACAAGACATTATAAGTCAAATTGCATATATTATTCTCTTCAAAATACAATAAAAACTAAATTTATACTCACACAATTGCTTGTATTGCAGTTTAAAAAACAAATGTATTATGCCAATGAATCGTACTCTAAATACTCGTTACAGTACTCCACTTGAATTCAGTGTAATACAATGAATAATTGCAAAAATATGACCATTCAACTCTAATTCATTGATATGTCATAAGTAAGACCCTAAAAGAGTCTATTCTCTTAAAATTAATCAATATACTAACAAATAGATGTGTAATTATAGGTATTACCTTAAAAAGTAATCAAATGTCCCTAATAGATCATCAAATATCAATTTTCGATTGAACTACATCAATATAGCAAACTTTAGGTGAGTAATTAGAGTATTATGTTAAAAAACCTTCATATAGACAAGATTAAAGTCAAATTGCATATATTCTCTTCAAATACAGTAAACACTAATTGAATACTCACACAATTGCTTGTATTCAATTAAAATAACTTATTATGCAATGAATCATACACTAAATGCTTGTACTCCACTTGAATTCAACGTAATGCAATGAATTCTGGCAAAAACATCACCATTCAACTCAAATTCATTAATATGTTATAAATTAGTCCCTAGAAGGGCCTATTCTCTTAAAATTGATTGATATACTAATACAAAGATGTATAATTATAGGAATTACGTTAAAACGTAATCAAATGTCTCTAATAGATTGCCACATATCATTTTTCGACTGAAATACATCAGTATAGCAAATATTAGGTGTGTAATCCGAATATTATGTTAAAAAACCATTATATGGACAAGATTAAAGTCAAATTGCATATATGCTTATCAAATACAATAAAAACTAATTTAATACTCACACAATTGCTTATATTCAGTTAAAATAACTTATTATACAGTGAATAGTACTCTAAATGCTTGTACTCCACTTGAATTCAATGTAATGCAATGAATAGCCACAAAAATATTACTATTCAACTCAATTGCATTGATATGTCATAAATCAGACCTTAAAAGAGCTCATTCTCTTAAAATTGTTTGATATACTGACAAATAGATGTTTAATTATAGGTATTCTATTAAAATGAAATCAAATTTTCCTAATAAATCGCCAAATATTAATTTTCGATTGAAATACATAAATATAGCAATTTTAAGAGAATAAACTCTTTTAGGGTCTGATTTATGATATATCAATGAATTTGAGTTGAATAGTAATTTTTTGGCTGCTATTCATTGAATTACAGTGAATTCAAGAAAAGTACAAGCATTTAGAGTACGATTTATTGCATAATAAGTTATTTTAACTGAATACAAGCAATTATATGAGTATTCAATCAGTTTTTATTGTATTTGAAGAGCATATAAGCAATTTGACTTTAATCTTATCTATATGAAGATTTTTTAGCATAATACTCTGATTACAAATCTAATATTTGCTATATTGATGTATTTCAATCGAAAATTGATATTTGGCGATCTATTAGGGACATTTGATTATCTTTTAGAGTACGATTCATTGCATAATAAGTTATTTTAACTGAATACAAGTAATTGTGTGAGTATTCAATTAGTGTTTAATGTATTTAAAGAGAATATATACAATTTGACTTTAATTTTGTCTATATGAAGGTTTTTTAATATAATGCTCTGATTACAAATCTAATATTTGTTATATTTATGTATTTCAATCGAATATTGATATTTGGCAATTTATTAGGGGCATTTAATTGTGTTGTTATGTAATACCTATAATTACACATTTATTTGTCAGTATATCGATCAATTTTAAGAGAATATGCTCTTTTAGGGACTGATTTATGATATATCAATAAATTTGAGTTTAATTGTGATGTTTTCACAGCTATTCATTGTATTACGTTGAATATAAGTGGATTACTAGTATTTAGAGTATGATTCATTGCATACTAAGTTATTTTAACTGAATAAGCAATTATACGAGTATTCAATCAGTTTTTATTGTATTTGAAAAGCATATAAGAAATTTGACTTTAATCTTATCTATATGAAGGTTTTTGAACATAATACTCTAATTGCACACCTAATATTTGCTATATTATTGTATTTCAGTCGAAAAATGATATGTGGCGATTTATTAGCGATATTTGATTGTGTTTTAATGTAATACCTATAATTATATATCTTTTTATAAGTATATCGATTAATTTTAAGAGAATGGGCTCTTTTTGGGACTGATTTATGACATATTAATGCAATTGAGTTGAATTGTAATGTTTTTGTGGCTATTCATTGCAATACATTGAATTCAAGTGAAATACAAGCATTTAGAGTACGATTCATTGCATAATAAGTTCTTTTAACCGAATACAAGTAATTAGAGTTGAATGGTGATGTTTTTGCAACTATGGTGACATATTAATGAATTAGAGTTGAATGGTGATGTTTTTGCAGCTATTCTTTATATTACGCTGAATTCAAGTGGAGTACACGTATTTAGAATATGATTCATTGCATAATCCGTTATTTTAACTGATTACAAGCAATTGTGTGAGTATTCAATTAATTTTTATTATATTTGTAGAGAATATATGCAATTTGAATTTAATTTTGTCTATATGAAAGTTTTTTAATATAATACTCTGATTACAAATCTAATATTTGCTATATTGATGTATTTCAATCGAATATTGATATTTGGCAATTTATTAGGGACATTTAATTGTGTTGTAATGTAGTACCTATAATTACACATCAATTTATCAGTATATCGATCAATTTTAAGAGAATAGGCTCTTTTAGGGTCTGATTTATGATATATCAATGAATTTTAGTTGAATAGTGATTTTTTGGCTGCTATTCATTGAATTACAGTAAATTCAAGAGAAGTATAAGCATTAGAGTACGATTCATTGCATAATAAGTTATTTTAATGGAATACAAGCAATTGTATAAGTATTTAATCAGTTTTTATTATATTTCAAGAGCATATATGTAATTTAACTTTAATCTTATCTATATGAAGGTTTTTTAACATAAACTCTGATTACACACCTAATGTTTGTTATATTATTGTATTTCTGTCGAAAAATGATATGTGGCGATCTATTAGAGACATTTGATTGCGTTTTAATGTAATACCTACAATTATACATCTTTTTATTAGTATATCGATTACTTGTAAGAGAATAGACTTTTTTAGGGACTAATTTATGACATATCAATACAATTGAGTTGAATAGTAATGTTTTTGTGGCTATTCATTACATTACGTTGAATTCTAGTGAAGTACAAACATTTAGAGTACGTTTCATTGCATAATAAGTTATTTTAACTGAATATAAGTAATTGTGTGAGTATTCAATTAGTGTTTAATGTATTAGAAGAGAATATATGCAATTTGACTTTATTTTTGTCTATATGAAGGTTTTTTTATATAATACTCTGATTACAAATCTAATATTTACTATATTGATATATTTTAATTGAATATTGATATTTGACAATTTATTAGGGACATTTAATTCTGTTGTAATGTAATACCTATAATTACAGATCTATTTGTAAGTATATCGATCAATTTTAAGAACATAGGCTCTTTTAAGGTCTGATTTATGTCATATGAATGTATTTGAGTTGAATTATGATGTTTTTGTAGCTATTCGTTGCATTACGTTGTATTCAATTGGATACAAGCATTTAGAGTACGATTCATTGCATAATACGTTATTTCAATAGAATACAAGCAATTGTGTGAGTATTCAATTACTTTTTATTGTATTTGAAGAAAATATATGCAATTTAACTTTAATCTTGTGTATATGAAGATTGTTTAATAGAACACTCACATTACACACCTAATGTTTGCTATATTCATGTATTTCAATCGAAAATTAATATTTGGCGATCTGTTAGGCACGTTTGATTGCGTTTTAATGTTACCTACAATTATACATCTTTTTATTAGTATATCGATTAATTTTAAGGGAATAGGCTCTTTTAGGGACTGATTTATAACATATCAATGCAATTAAGTTGAATAGTAATATTTTTGTGGCTATTCAATGCATTACATTGAATTCAAGTGGAGTACATGTATTTAGAGTTCGATTCATTGCATAATAAGTTATTTTAACTGAATACAAGTAATTGTGTGAGTATTGAATTAGTTTTTGTTATATTTGATGAGCAAATATGCAATTTGACTCTAATCTTGTCCATATAAAGGTTGTTTAACATAATACTCGGATTACACACCTAATATTTGTTATACTGATGTATTTCAGTCAAAAAATGATATGTGAAAATCTATTAGAGACATTTGATTGCGTTTTAACGTAATACTTATAATTATACGTCTTTTTGTTAGTATATCGATCAATTTTAAGAGAATAGGCCCTTCTAGGGACTGATTTATAACATATCAATGAATTTGAGTTGAATAGTGATGTTTTTGCAGGTATTCATTGCATTACGTTGAATTCAAGTGGAGTACAGGCATTTAGTGTATGATTCATTGCATAATAAGTTATTTTAACTGAATATAAGCAATTGCGTGAGTATTGAATTAGTTTTTATTATATTTGAAGAGAATATCAACAATTTAACTTTAATTGTGTCTATATGAAGGTTTTTTAATAGAAGACTCTGATTTCACACCTAATGTTTGCTATATTGATGCATTTCAATCGAAAATTAATATTTGGCGATCTGTTAGGAGCGTTTGATTGTATTTTAATGTAATACCTATAATTACACATCTATTTATTAGTATATTGATTAATTTTAAGAGAATAGACTCATTTAGGATTTGATTTATAACATATGAATAAATTTGAATTGAATAGTGATGTTTTTGCAGTTATTTATTGCATTACATTGAATTCAAGTGGAGTACAAGCATTTAAAGTATGATTCATTGCATGATAAGTTATTTTAACAGAATACAAGCAATTGTATGAGTATTCAATTAGTTTTTATTGTATTTGAAGAAAATATGTGCAATTTAACTTTAATCTTGTCTATAAGAAGGTTTTTTAATATAATACTCTTGTTACACACCTAATGTTTGCTATATTGATGTATTTCATTCGAAAATTAATATTTGGCGATCTATTAGGGACATTTGATTGTGTTTTAATGTAATAATTATAATTACACATATATTTCTCAGTATATTAATCAATATTAAGAGAATTGACACTTTTCATTTATGATATATCATTGAATTTGAGTTGAATAGTGATATTTTTTGTAGTTATTCGTTGCGTTACGTTGAATTCAAGTGGAGTACAAGCATTTAGAGAATGATTCATTATATAATAAGTTATTTTAACCGAATATAAGTAATTATGTGCGTATTCAATTTATTTTTATTGTATTTGAAGAGAATATATGCAATTTTACTTTAATTGTGTCTATATGAAAGTTTTTTGACATAATACTCTGATTACACACCTAATGTTTACTATATAGATAAAGTTCTATTGAAAATTGATATTTGACGATCTATTAGGGACATTTGATTACGTTTTAATGGAATACCTATAATTACACTTTTATTTATCAGTATATCGATCAATTTTAAGATATTAGGCTCTTTTAGAGTATGATTCATGATTTTTTAATGAATTTTAGTTGAATAGTAATTTTTTGGCTGCTATTATTGAATTACAGTGAATTCAAGTGAAGTACAAGCATTTAAAGTACGATTCATTGAATAATAAGTTATTTTAACTGAATACAAGCAATTGTATGAGTATTCAATCAGTTTTTATTGAATTTTAAGAGCATATATGCAATTTAACTTTAATCTTGTCGATATGAAGATTTTTTAAAATAATACTCTGATTGCACACCTAATATTTGCTATATTATTATATTTCAGTCGAAAAATGATATGTTGCGATCTATTAGAGATATTTGATTATGTTTTAATGTAATACCTATAATTATACATTTTTTTAGTATATCAATCAATTTTAAGAGAACATGCACTTTTAAAGACTGATTTATATCAATGAATTTGAGTTGAATAGTGATGTTTTTATAGTTATTCATTGCATTACGTTAAATTTAAGTGGAGTACAAGCATTTAAAGTAGGATTCATTGCATGATAAATTATTTTAACAGAATACAAGCAATTGTGTGAGTATTTAATTAGTTTTTATTGTATTTCAAGAAAATTTATGCAATTTGACTTTAATCTTGTCTATATGTAGGTTTTTAATATAGTACTCTTATTACACACCTAATGTTTGCTATATTGATGTATTTCAATCGAAAATTGATATTTGACGATCTATTAGGATTATTTGATTACGTTTTACTATAATACCTATAATTACACATCTATTTATTAGTATATTGATTAATTTTAAGAGAATAAGCTCTTTTAAAGTTTGATTTATGACATATTAATGAATTTGAGTTAGTAATTTTTTGTTGTTATTCATTGAATTTCATTGAATTCAAGTGAAGTAAAAATATTTAGAGTACGATTCATTGCATAATAAGTTATTTAAATTGAATACAAGCAATTGTGTGAGTATTCAATTAGTTTTTATTGTATTTGAAGATAATATATACAATTTGACTTTACTTTTTTTCATATAAAGGTTTTTTACCATAATACTCTGATTACAAACCTAATGTTTGTTATATTGATGTGTTTCGAATAAAAATTAGTATTTGACAATCTATTAGAGATATTTTATTATGTTTTAATGTAATAACTATAATTACACATTTATTTGTCAGTATATTAATCAATATTAAGAGAATTGACAATTTTAGGGTCTGATTTATGATATATCAATGAATTTGAGTTTAATAGTGATTTTTTTTTGCAGCTATTCATTGCATAACATTGAATTCAGTGGAGTACAAGCATTTAGAGTATGATTCATTGCATAATAAGTTATTTTAACTGAATACAAGTAATTGTGTGGGTATTCAATTTATTTTTATTGTATTTGAAGAGAAGATATGTAATTTGACTTTAATTGTATCTATATGAAGCTTTTTTAAAATAATACTCTGATTACACATCTAATATTTACTATATAAATATTTTTTAATCAAAAATTGATATTTGACGATCTATCAGGGACATTTAAGTGCGTTTTAATGAAATACCTGTAAATACACATTTATTTATCAGTATATCGATCAATTTTAAGATTATAGGCTCTTTTATAATTTGATTTATCACTTATCAATAATTGGAGTTGAATAGTGATTTTTTGGCAGCTATTCATTGAATTATATTGAATTCAAGTGGAGTAAAAGCATTTAGAGTATGATTCATTGCATAATACGTTATTTTAACTGAATACAAGCAATTGTATGAGTATTCAATTAGTTTTTATTGTATTTGATGATCATATATGCAATTTGACTTTAATCTTGTCCATAGAAAGGTTTTTTAACATCATACTCTGATTATACACATAATATTTGTTATACTAATGCCTTTCATTCGAAAAATAATATGTGACGATCTATTAGGGAAATTTAATTGCGTTTTAATGTAATACCAATAATTATACATCTTTTCGTTAGTATATCGATCAATTTTAAGGGAAAAGACACTTTTAGGGACTGATTTATGACATATCAATGAATTTGAGTTGAATAGTGATATTTTTGCAGCAATTCTTTGTATTACGTTGAATTCAAGTGGAGTACATGCATTTAGTGTATGATTCATTGTATAATAAATTATTTTAACTGAATACAAGCAATTGTGTGAGTATTCAATTAGTTTTTATTGTATTTGAAAAGAATATATACAATTTAACTTTAATCTAGTTTATATGAAGGTTTTTAACATAATACTCTGATTACACATTTAATGTTTGTTATATTAATGTATTTCAATCAAAAATTGATATTTGGCGATCCATTAGGGTATTTGATTGCGTTTTGTTATAATACCTATAATTATACATCTATTTACCAGTATAATAATAAAGTTTAAGAGAATAGACTCTTTTAGAATCTGATTTATAACATATTAATGAATTTGAGTTTAATAGTAATTTTTTGGCAGCTATTAATTGAATAACATTGAATTCAAGTGGAGTACAAGCATTTAGAGTTCGATTCATTGCATAATGAGTTATTCAAACTGAATACAAGTAATTGTGTAAGTATTCAATTAGTTTTTATTATATTTGAAGATAATATATGCAATTTAACTTTAATCTTATCCATATAAAGGCTTTTTAACATAATACTCTGATTACAAACCTAATATTTGCTATATTGATGTATTTCGATCTATTAGGGATATTTGATTGCGTTTTAATGTAATAATTATAATTACACATCTATTTATCAGTATATCAATTAATTTTAAGAGAATAGGCTCTTTTAGGGTCTGATTTATGATATATCAATGAATTTGAGTTGAATAGTGATGTTTTTGCTGCTATTCGTTGCATTACGTTGAATTCAAGTGGAGTACAAGCATTTAGAGTACAATTCATTGCATAATAAGTTATTTTAACTGAATACTAGCAATTGTGTCAATATTCAATTAGTTTTTTTTGTATATGAAGAGAATATATACAATTTAACTTTAATCGTGTCTATATGAAGTTTTTAATATTATACTCTGATTACATACCTAATATTCGCTATATTGATGTATTTCAATCAAAAAATGATATGTGACAAACTGTTAGGGACATTTGATTGTGTTTTAACATAATACTTACAATTATCAATCTATTTATCAGTATATCGATCAATTTTAAATGAATAGACTCTTTTACGATCTGATTTATGACATATGAATGAATTTGAGTTGAATAATGTTGTTTTTGCAGCTATTCATTGCATTGTGTTGAATTCAAGTGGAGTACAAATATTTAGAGTATGATTCATTGCATAATATGTTATTTTGTTTTAGGGTTTAGGGTTTAGAGTTTAGGGTTTTAGGGTTTAGGGTTTAGAGTTTAGGGTTTTAGGGTTTTAGGTTTTAGGGTTTAGGATTTTTTTTTTAATTAACTAGGGGGAGATATTAATCATCGGGCCCCCGACTCTCAAACAATATAAAAAGTTAAGGCATAAGCCAATAGGTGAAAGATAGGGCTAGGGCCAAAAGCTTAAAAGGAAAATACCATAAGACTCTTATGGGTTATACAAAATGCAACATAAGAGTAAAAAGGCCCAAGGCTCAACATGCAAAAAGGCTCCTTGAAAGCAAGCTGAATGGGCCATCCAAAAAAAAGTCCAGCAAAACCTGAGCCCAATGAACAAGATATGGTCCGAATCGGCCCACCCAAGTAACCAGCTCAAAACAGGCCCATAAAATTCAGCCCACCTGAATGGGCCCAAGCAGATTGAAACAAAGGTCATTAACAAAACTCAAAAGCCTTCTTCACCGCATCTCCATTGGCTAGAGCTTCCCCATGGGGAATAATAAATCCATTAGTGATCATAGACATAAAATTGGTTTCATAATTAGACAAAAAGCATCTTTCATGATTATGATTAAAACAATGAAGGTGAGTAAAAGCCCAGATCTTATCCATATGAGAGAAATAACCAAAGAAAATAGTACCGTTAGAGGAATCAATTACTTCGAAGGCATCCAAACCAGCCACGGGTTGTGTTCGCCAATTTAAATTGCTAACTTTTTCCTTCAGCTTATTGGACGGATTTTCTAGCAAGGATAAAAGTCTAATAATAATCCGAATTTTAAGTAAATGCACCCTTGTATTTTCCTTCGCCTTTGGACCAAGTGTGAAATTCATCACCAACCCAACATTCCTCTTCATCATCCAAACCGGAGAAACTCAAACTCTGAAAAGGGTTGGGAAAAGAATGCTATTGGGCCAGATCCTTGTGGGCTGGAGCAGAAACCTGGGCCTTTTCTGGCTGGATCAAAACCTGATGGGCCTTCAGAGTGGCTGATTCATGGCCCAAACAGCTTGAGGGCTGATGGGCCTGGTCTGAAAATTCCTGATGGGCTTGATCTGACTGGGCCCTTGCAGGCAGGGCCCAATCTTGCTGGGTAAGAGCTTGTTGGGCTGAATTCTGGCCCATGTCACCTGAATCATCATGTTGGTCCAAAATCTGATGGCCTGAAGTCTGTCCCAAACTCTGTTGGGCTGAATCCTGGCCCAACACTGAAATATGATGGGTTGAAGCAATAGAGGTCTGCATTGGACTGGAGCCAACTTCGCTGGTGTGGAGTGAGCCAGTGAGAAATTGCAAGTTATCAAAGTGAAGATTTTTCGCTGACTCATGCCTCAAAATTTCTGGATATTCTGTTAACTTGAATTGCTTCTCAAATGAGCCACCTGAACCACTAGAGGATGGCAAAGTGAGATTATCTTTCCCCTTTTCAATATCCTGAGAAGGTAAAATAGATTTGGAAGAAGCCTGAGATGCACCAACAATACCCATATCAACTTTAGACAAATATTTAATCTTTTCAAGGAGTCTCTTGCTTTTCCTTCTTCCTTCAATAAGATGCCACGCAGGGGAAGGAGGATCATCATCACAAGGCGAAAGCCCATCATCAGAGGGCTCTAACTCCTTATTAACCATACAAAGAGGAGAATTGACGTGAAAGGCTTGAGGTTCCTCCACCTCCAAAACAACATCTAAATTAGGGGAGGGCTCACCAATGGGCCCGTCAGAAGGAGGTGAATTACCTAAAAGAGGAGACTGCTCGAACACTCCATCAAGTGGGAAAGAAGAGGCTTAGGCTTTATCACCCATTGATGGATGACTTTTTTTTGACCTTTATCAGGAAAATTGGTGTTTGGAGCGCCCTTATCTTTGGGTCTAAGCTCAAGATGTTTGATATAGCAAAGCTGAAGGGAGTGACCCTATTTATAATAGTGAGTATAGTAAAAAGGACTTTTTTTAATGATCACAGATTGTTTAAAGCTTGTTTTCCCACCAAGAGAGATAAAAATATCATCAAGGTAGGATTTTTTCGCATCAAACTCAACTAGAACCCGAGCAATAGAAGGTCTAGTTAAGTCAGACATGGCCTTATCCAGTTGAATAAGCTTGCCAAAGACTTCTTAGGATAAGGCCGGCGAGACGGTGGCGACAAGGCTGCAATAGTAGTGGGGAAGCAACGTAGTTGAAATAGCAGTGAGGTGGTGACAACGAGACAACAACGACTGATAATGTAATAAAGGAGAATTTTTATAATATAAATTTGAAATTTTTAAAAATTATTGAGGATAAAAATTAAAATTTAGATCTTATTTATATTATTAAGTAAATTGTAAAGTTGTTTTAGTAAATTTTTAAAATTTATGTGTAAAGATATAATTAATGATTAATTATTAAACATTTCAATAATTAATTGAATATTAAATGTCATATTTAAAATTTTTTAAAATTATGAAGATGAAGAATAGGACATTTAATAGGTAAATTAAGTTCCTATAAAAGAAATTTCGAGTGAATGCTTTTTTTTATAAATTGTAGAAATTTTAAAATGAAAATTAGTTAAATTTTGTATCTCTAGCCGTAACTTCAGTATCGTCGAATCCAAAATTGCACCAAATTTGATCTGTTTTTTGCGATCGAAAATTCAACTTAATTACATAACTAATGGTAAAAAAATTGAATCGATCATTTGACTCAAAATTAGAACAAATCTGAATCATCGTTTTTATTTAAAAGTAAATTAAATTATAGCTAACGATACTAAAATTTAAACCGACTATCTAAGCTAAGCTTAGCACGAACTCTTATCAACTCTGATCTGAATAAATCTTCACTTGTTTCTGTAGTGCAAAATTAAATGTCATGCGTAAAATTTTTTTTTTTGATAATAGTGAAATAATTTAAATTATCTCTTTTATTATAATAATAATTTAAATTATCTTAGGAGAGAAATTGGGGGGAATAACATGGTAATTAATTTTTTTAAAAAGTTCGACAATGAAACATTAATAATTAAGTAATTTGATTTTGATTATCTGTTTATGTTCTTATATATTTAGGATGTAAATATTCACATAACTTCTGACACGTTTAATGCAAATATTTGTATATTTAAATTATGGGTAAATTACATCTGAGTAGCATAATTTTTTTTTGAGATTTTTACCCGTATGACACAAAAAACTTCAATATTTACTTATTAGACACCCTAAAGTTAAATATTACATGACACACACTTATTTATTTTAATTTTACAACCAACACACCATAGTTAAAATTTTTTTACATTTTATTTAAGTAAATCATACTTAAATTATGTTTTAACTTAAATAAAGTTCATAGGAATAAAATTTAACTCTCGGTGCATCTTAACTCAAATCTTACATGTTAAAAATTATTTAAATCTATTATTTATGTAAAATATTTTAAATCTAATCATTAGATGCTAATCTTAACGATTAGATTTAATTTAAGATACAAATGAGGTTAAATTTTATTCCTATGAACCTTATTTAAGTTAAAACATAACTTAAGTATGATTTACTTAAATAAAATATAAGAATTTTTTAAATAGGGTGTATAGTTGTAAAATTAAAATAAATAAGTGTGTGTCATGTAATATTTAACTTTAGGGTGTCTAATAAGTAAATATTGAATTTTTTTGTGTAATACGGGTAAAAACCCTTTTTTTTTTATAGGAACTGAGTAGCATAATTTAAAGCTTAATAATATGCATGTTTGCATTTTCAAATTTATAATATCAAAATCTTGTAGTTTTAATATAATTATTAAATGAACTTATTTTTAATTTTTTTTATTATTATTTTTTTAATTACTGTTATACTTTTTTTCTTTTCTCTCTTCTCCCGTGCTCTCTCGGCAATGCCGCTCGTGAAGCGCACTCATCAAGAGCGCTGTGCTAGGTGGCGCGGTCCTAGCCCACGAGGCGCGCGAGGCTACAAGGCATGACCGCTGGCCAGGCCAGGCCATGCCGGTTCAATTAATTCGGTTCAAGCTCAATTTGACTCAAATTTGATATGAATTCTAGTCGATTACAGAACTAACATGATTGGACTCGAATCAAGACCTGATCAATTTTGTGCTCGAACGATTTCAACCTCCTAACTTCACTTGCCAATTGCGCAGCTCCCAATTCCCGCCGCCGACCGTACCTTCGTAAAGACCGCCGCACGCCGCCGCCACCTCCGATCATTGAGTTCGCTTGAAAGGATTTCTTCTCTTTCCGCTATTCGCATGTCGTCGCCGCCACCCCTCCACTAGCGCGGCCGGCAATCTCCCTATGGCACAGGGAGTCATCCCCACCACGGAACTCTTTTGGTCCCTTCTAGACAAGGGCGATCGCAGATTCTCACGCATGCGCGACCTCCCCAACTTCGGCCGCGCCAGGTAATAATCTAACCGTTTCATGAACCCTAGAACGGAACCCTAGGAATCCTTACCCGAAGAGTAGCGGTGCAGGGACGATGGGGACTTTCAGAAGGCGTTCAAGATCTACACGCAGCTGTGGAAGCTGCAGCAGGAGCACCGGCAGAAGCTGGTGGAGGCGGGTCTGAGGCGGTGGGAGATTGGCGAGATTGCGTCAAGGATTGCGCAGCTCTACTACGGTCAATACCTGAGAACCAGCGACAGCGGGTATCTCCTCGAGGCCTACGTGTTCTACGAAGCCATTCTCATGCGCGAGTACTTCCGGGATGCGGCCGCCACAGCCACCGGGGCGCCGCCGGAAGCCCCATTGGCCAGCAAGCAGCTCCGTTTCCTTGCGAGGTTCCTGATCGTCTGCCTTTTTCTTGGACGCCGGGATATGGTCTCGCGGCTTGCTCACCAGCTCAAAACTCTAGTAGACGAATACAAGGGTAGTTTTCAGGTCTGCCTCTTCTCTTGACTTCTAAGTTCTAAGCAAATGTGGATCAGATTGGAGAAAAATCTTATTGGTGAAGAAATTGTAGACATTGCTTGTGTCAACTGTTTGTGAAGCTTAATGTTGTTGTAGTTCTGAGACATAATCTTCATTCTTTCATGTTTATTTCTCTGATTGTTCCTCAATACCCTCAAATATTTATTAATTACTTGGTCATGCCATTGTCAATAAAGTTTTATTTCTGTTGTTGTGGCGAAGAATTTGCTCAGTCACTTGGCTGATGTTTGTAAATCCAAATGTCAAGTTTCTTTGGTTATATTAACAATCAAAATGTCATGCTTATTAGAAATTATCTCCATTGCTATTCAAATATGTAGCTCTAAATCTTTGTTGTGGATTTGATTCTACCTTGAATACTTTCATATGGTTCCTAGTGTGAAATGCAATTTTTTGCTCTGAACCATGTACGTTGTTGTCCTTCATTAAAATAGTTGAACTAGTCTGTCTGATTAATTTTGTCAAACTTTTTTCCCCATGTATTGTACTTTTCCTTGCAATTTCTACCTTTACCAAAACAGGCATGTGTGTAGGAACCCCAATAGGGAAGCATGATCCTTTTTATTTCTGATTTTTGCAGGTTTTTTGATGTTGAATTAGGCGATGGTGTTCTGTTACCTTTTTATTGTGACAAATTCTTACTTTCTTTATAAGGATATTTTGAGACCGAGTCATTGAGATATGGATTGCATTCTTGACGTCATTTTTGTAGAAAAGATGAGTTTTGGGTCGTGATGGATCTAATTACACATGGTTTGCATACTATTTTTTCATTTTCATGCGAGATATCACTTCACATGTAGTGTTGTTACTGATGCATCATCTTGGTATTGGTTGAGAATGTTTTACAGGAAACGGAGGTGAAAGAATGGAAGCATGTGGTCCAGGAAATTATTAGATTTTTGAAGCTTGATACACCTTTTATGAATATGAGGCCATTAAGATATAGCTTTGTATATGATACCCATCCAGATTCACTTCCAATTGCTGCTTGTTGCAAGTCTAGGAAAGGTTTGGTTCTACGCGATGCAATCTTGAGCAGCTATTCACACAATGAGGTTATCTAGATATATTGCATATTTTTTTCTTCTATTCCATTTCATATTGTTTTCTTTACAGTCCTGTTCGTTTTTTTTTTCTTTAGCTTTTTTTGTTTGTGCATTAACAAAATATGATCATTGTTATGTCTGCCTAGGTCAAGTTTGCTGAGCTTACCCTGGACACATTCAGAATGCTTCAGTGTTTGGAGTGGGAACCTTGTGGTTCCTTTGCTTTAACCATCCCTGCTGACAGTAGTTACAATGGAACAGGACCCAACCGCATGAACATACAACAAGATATTCGAGACCCTTCCTTGCCCTCAAACCCTAGAAAAGTTATCTTGTATCGTCCAACAGTTACATATTTTCTTGTGGTGAGTTTTTATTCAGTTTGAATTTATACATAAAACTTGAATTTGATGCATTATACAAATGATGGTGAAATAGATAATGAAGTTATTAGCAGGATCCAAACAGGATGAGTAAAATGGATATATGCTTCTAGTGTGATTGAAAAATTCCATCCAAATTTAGAGGATAAATTTTATAAAATTATAGTAAGACCAGTGATGATATATGGTACTGAATGCTAGCCTATAAAGAAGAAACATATAAATAAAATAAGTATTGCAGAAATGAGGAAGACGTGTGAGTATACATGAAAGGATAGAATGAATAATAAGTATATCTGCGAGAAAGTTGGAATTGCACCAATTGAGGATAAACTTAGAGAAAGTCGGCCTAGATGATTTGGATATGTAAATCGTTCGTCGATTGAAGCTCCAGTTAGGAAAATTGAGTTATTGGATCTTCTCCATATACAAAGAGGAAAAAGAGGACCAAAGAAATTATAACAAGAAACTATAAGGAGTGATTTTACTCACTTAGACTTAGATAAGGATTTGTTAATTAATAGAGTACAATGAAAACAAAGGATTCATGTAGCCGTCCCCACCTAGTGGGATTAAGGCTTTGTTGTTGTTGTTGTTGATACAAGTGGGCTAAATACTAGACTAAAAGTTGAAGCTGATTTCTTTGATGGTTTGTTTATCAGTTAATTACTTATCATAGCATTGATTCAATCTATGTATATATGCAAAATCATTCACTTTGCATGCAAACAACTAAGAATCTATGTGCAAAGGACAAAGAAAATGTAAGTCTGAATGGATGATATTCTTTAGTGTGACTTTAAGGACCACTATCAACTTTAGAAACATGCCTTAGGTTTTTAATCGACTTGTAATTAATATTTGTAAAGATCAGTGAGATAATTGGGTTGCAATTTTATGTTGAAAAGAAGCATCTTTTCTTCCATTATTAATGTTTTGCCTCATACCGAATAAATCTTGTATAATTCCTTTATCAGGTGCAATTATACATATGTGAGAAAATTTTCTGTGCAGAATATAGCAATGATGCATTGAACTCTTTGGTTTTTAGATTTGATGATATTTAAATCTTTGAGTATATTCTATTTTTACCATCAGTCGGGTTATGTAGTGATCACAAGGTGGCTACTTCAAGTGGACTGGTTGGAAGTTGAGTAAATTACATTCATTTTGTTTTATTAATGAAGTTATAACTAGAATATATTATTTGCTGGGATTCCTGTTTTGAAAACCTGGTATCTATCTCGACTTAAAATTCTCCTCATTTTGGTATTTGCTCTATTTCATGCAACTGTCCTTTCGTGACTAATCAGCACATGTTATTCAGCATCGCGTATCACATGAAAAAGCATGAAATCCTTGATATAGGTTATTGAATTAAATATATGCTGCTATATGTTAGTTGCAAAGATTACCAAATATGATTCATATATTAATTTTAACCAAATCCTGACTTTTCTTTTGGTGTTTGCAATCTTATCCTGATTTGCTTGATCCATCCACTACAGTCTTATGCTTTTGGAAACTTAGTAGTTTGGTCCTCGTCATGAGAATTTTCAGAGAATCATCTTGTAATGACTTTCTCATCCTTGCTAAGTGTTGTATCCCAACATTTTATCTCATTTTCTTTTGGAGAATCAAACCTGCAGTTTGACCTTGTTATGCTTTGAAAAATTGTCTTGCGACATCAAGAAAACTATAGTTCTTACACTCTTTATCTCTCTCAGCCCCATCATTTCGGAGGATTGATAGGATGTATTATATGTGTTAGCTGCTGCGCATCTTGATCTATTCCCTCTTTCGTTTAGATTTAGAGTTGGTTGGTGTGGAATGCTGTTCGGGAATTACCAACATGCTCTATGCTAAGATGACAACATAACTTCTACTTGCTAGACATTTAACCCTACAAATGGATTGTAGGGGAGAGGGATGCAAGCTGATAGATAATGGGTCAAGTTGGAAAAGGGCCACTATTTTGAATCTAAAGTGCTATTTTATAATGAAAACATTCTGGATATATTAGTTTTGTTAATACAACTACATTAGGGAGATCATGTGGTGGACTTGTGACTAAGCTTCAAACAATATTACAATCCATTAAAATCGACCAAATAATGGACAAACAATAAAGCAAAAGTACCTAGAAATTCATGAATCAAGCTACTGTCAACTAAACTGCGAGCCTAAAATGGATAATGCCAAATTTGTTGAAGCAAGTTCGTTGGTTTCATGACTATTTAAAGTTTTAACTATAACTTTTTCTGTGATGTTTGTTTCTAAGTTTATTACCTGTGATATGCTGGCTTTCTATGATATCTCCAGCCTCATTTTATCATTTTGAAGATAGGTTCTTGCCACCGTATGCGAAGAGCTCCCTCCGGATGGAATTCTACTAATATATCTTTCATCTTCAGGTCAACATTTTTTTTCTTGTGCAGTTATCTGCATGTGTTCTATTATGTTCTCGCAATTCTATTAATTTCTTGCAGGAGATTCTGGGCAGAATGTTTCTGTGCCATTGAGCTCCGGGTTTTCTCTAGATGTTGGGAGGCAAATTGTCAGCTGTGATGGTGCTGATATGATTTCCCCACCAAGCTTTCCAATAAAATTTCCAACTATTCCGATCACCGAAAGTAACAAGGGCAACAATGACAACGAAGAACCGAGGTTGTGCTTAGGATCACGTGGATCCAAAGGTATAAATCTTCACTTCATCTAAATGACCTTTTCAATTCTAATTTCCTTAACCCCTCATCCTCCTTTTTTTGCTGCTAATATTATTACTTTTTTTGTGCTGTGATTAATGGTGAGCAAAATGCCCAAAACTCTAAAAACGCTTTAAAATTGAGTTGGTTTGGAACCAACTCGAAAATAATTGACTAAAATCATTTGATGGATGTACTACTCAAAATCGATTTCTAGTTGATTTCAATTTTGATATAACTCGCTCGAAAATTAATTCAATATGGCTAGAAATTTATGTTTAAATGATATGTGTATAATGATTTTATATATAAATGTTCTAAAGAAATTCAATAGAAGGTGCTAGTTTAGTGGTTAAAGCTTGGTGCTTTTAATCCTTGGAACCAGAGTTCTAACCTTGGTGGTAGCAAAATTAATATTTTGTTTATCTTTGGCATTTGACAACTAAATCGAGTTGGACTTGAATATGAAATTGAGTTGGCTTGGAATCAATTATTTCAAGTCTAGTTAGCTTGAAATCTAAATGATTTTGATTTTGAGTTGATCTCGAGTTTTTTAAACTCAAAATTTTTGAGTTTGAGTTTGACTCAACTCGCTCAAATTTGGCTCAATATCAGCCCTAGTTGTGATATTTTGAAACTTCATTCTTCAGCCAAGGACGTGGACACTGAAATTTAATGCAGGAATCAATGAGAATAAAATATTTCTGTTGTTTTTTTGAAGGTGCTGTGGTTGTTGTGGCGGTGGTGGTGTGTTGTCAAATAATTGCCCATACGCATATAAATTAGCTGCACATAATAATGAAAATGTGGATTATATGTTTTATGGTCACTATGGTGAGTATTGAGGCTTTTTCTCTCTCTTTTTTCAGGTCCAAACAACTTATATCCATCTGACTTGGTTCCATTTACAAGAAAGCCACTTTTTCTCATTGTTGACAGTTATAACAGTAATGGATTCAAGGCAGGTTACTCTGCTCTAGTTCTTTTAAAATTTGGCTTGTAAACTACCATGCATGACCTTTTTAATCAAAAAAGAGGTCCTTTGTGTATCGTGATTTAAGCAAGTGAGATTATTCCGAGGTTTGTTTGTTTAGTCAGGTTAAAATGTTAAAATTAACTTAGTTAATTTTAATTAAGCGTGTCAATCACACAAAATTTAATATTAAAAATTAATTATATTTCACATCATACACAATTCAAAATAAAAAATTAATTTTATTTCACATTCTACATGCATACCAAATAATAACTATTTTATATTACATCTCTTTCACATCTCAATATGATAATTAATTTTATTTTACATCATTCGTAATTTTTAATAAAAAAGTTTTCATCCAAGTTTAACTTTTACCTCATTAAAATTAAGCTTTGCAAATGAACATACCTTAAGTGGTGTCCCTTATATTTGGATGGTTAATAGGATTAAAGCTGTTAAAATCCCCAAAGATGTTAGCTGGTAATAATATTATGTGGATTTACCCATTTCAGTTAGGTAGTGTTTTGTGGGTCCAGATTGAGGTTAATTTGATTAAGAATTTTGGACTATAATCTGAATCTCATTTGGTGTTTGGCAATGTTGCTTAGAACTTGGATTAAAATCGAGATTTGTGGGGATAAATTTGCAAACAAATGCAACTAAGTTATAACACATAAGTATTTCTTTCTTTTCCCTCACACATAGGAAACATGAACATGACATGGAGATATGGGGATACAACATGGCAAGATATGCTAAATAATATAAAAATTAAATAACAAATATCTATATGATATTGTAATATATCATAACTTTTGCTCAATATTATAGAAACACTTAAGAAGCACAGATGCGGCACGGGGACACGACATGACAAGTGATGCTGGGGTGAATAGAAGTGTTCGTGCTTCCTTACCCATCATTAGCACAAATAAGTTGTGACAGTGATCTTGAATAATGCCATTTTGTGTCAAAAGCTATGATTGCTCGAGTATTAATTTTGCAAGTTTTCTTCATACCACCATCATGAATTCATAAAATAATACTTTAAGAATGGTAAAGGCATGTGTATGGTGCTCATTGATCATTTGTTGTACTATGGGTTTTGTGGCAAATAAAGTGTTGCACTGCTCAGGATTTTATACAGTTATGTTTGTCTGATCCTATGGGTTTGATAAAGATAGTCAAAAGCATTCATAAATGAACCCAGTCACTTACAAACTAATTTATCTTGGCTTTTTTTTTTTGAAAATTGGCATAGCCTATTTCTCTTGGTTATTTGGTTTATAATTAGGTTACTGAGATATTGCTGATAATCTTGTGAGTCTCTTGCAGTTTAAAGTAATTGCCAATCTCTAGCATTGCCTAACGTCTGGAGTATTTTCTTTAGTACCTTCTGTAAGCCAGTGTTTGGTTCTGTGTCATTTCTTCAAACAAGTTAGGTTGTTATCTTACAATTTTACTTTCTAAATACTCCTATATTATTTTCATTGTTTATGAGTTTTGTAGGAATATAAACAATTCATGGGCCAAACTAACAAGTTTAAGCTTTTATGACACTTGATAGCCAGAGGTTTAACATTGTAGCAAAGCGAGATGTGATCTTAAGTTTGAATCTTGGTAACCACAGTTATTTGCAAAAAACTAATTAAAAAAAGACTCGTGCGTCATTGAATCTACATTGCAAAGCAAATTTGCTTATGTGTGAGTGGGAATGTAGAGATTAACAAATTTGATAGTTGATTAGAGATAGTTCTATCAACTTTTATTTTGTTTTCTTCAGGTGCATGATTTTAAGCACCTATATGCTTTATACTTTTTTATATCTCAAACAATGCTACTATGAGCTAATATTATTATGTGTTGGGTACTTCTGTGATGATTATTATGGAATACCTTCTGCTAGCTCTGTTGATACAACTTAATGTGAATCATGTTGTATGTAGATCATCAAATAAAAAAAAAAACTTATGGATAAAACGTGTTACAGAATATATACAGGGAAGGCAAAGGAATGACCATGGCTATATTACTGTCTCCTGTCTCAGAAGCTCCAGTTGTGGGATATTCCGATGAGTCTGCTCGTACCCAGAATACTAGCCAATTTACTATGTTTCTAACTGCTCCAGTTCAAGCTTTCTGCCTTTTGTTGGGCATCTCTGGCATGAATATTGAAAAGGTAATTTTTATGATTACGACTATATCGAACACTTGTAGCACGCACATCACGGAAGGGACATTTTTGTCCCATTAGGTGAAATGATGATTTTTTTTTTCCACTGGATTACTAGCATTAGCTTTCATCACAATTTCTTTGTTGATCGTAATGTGCATTTGTATATTATAATTTTATGAATTTTGCAATTTCATGCTGTGGTAATATTCATAATTTAAGGGGTAGTTGTCCACTAGTTACTGGAAAACGAATGGTTTGCTGTGGTTTTTTTTTATATTATTATTATTATTATTATTATTATTATTATTATGGTTTGCTGTAGTATTTGAAAAACAGATTTAATAACATCTGCAAGTAATGTTGGATATTCAAATAAAATTTCATTATATGTGAGCAATTGGTTAACATGTAACATTTCTAGTGATGTGTTATCGTGGACTTAGGGATGTTCACAAATTTCAGCTGTAGAACATGTGGCAGTTTATTGTATATTATATCATGCACGTCCATGTTTAAGACTAACTTTTTGTTGGAAGGCTGGCTTAATCTATATATTGAACTAGAATCGACTTTAGAAATGGGAGATTCTTCTGATAGCACTGAGTGAAAGCCTGACAATGTTCTCTTGGAGACCAACACCTGTAAAAATTGGGCTCCCCTACAATGGATGGTTGTTAGACTTGTGGCAAAGATCTAGAGAAGATCCAAGCTGTACAGAGTTCTATCTTTGAAGCAAACCCTTCAAATTCTGAACTACAGGCAGAGGGGAGGCGCTGCTTCCTATAATTTCTGTGAAAACAACAGGTCCATACTTCCTGTAGCCATGGGATAACTGTTAAACTTGACTTTAAGAGGATACCCAAAAACAAAGTGTCATCCAAGAAACATTAATAGGAATGATCACACAACCGAATCTGATACAGCCCATTGAGTTGATATATAACAAAGGTAGAAAATCAAAAACTTAAGGCCCATCTTAAAATGTACTAAAAGGGGTGTTTGGTTCAATACAATTTAGATGTTATTGTTATTTAAATGTCAATATTATTTAGAAATTATTGCTTGTTTAGTTCAATGATATTATATTATGAATCAAAGCATAATGATTCCCTTTAAAACTGGAACTGCTAACTTCTTTACTAACTACTCGGACCTTATACTCCTGTGTCTTCCTTATTGCAACTTCACCTACATCACTGTCTTCTCTAACCTAGTTTGTATATGAGGTGACATCTAGACATCTCATTTTAGTTGATATCTAGATATTACAATGATGTAATATTTTGCAATAATATCTAAATATTTTATTTAAACCAAACAATTATTTTTTCCAAATAATATGACATGATGTCACAATAACATTGAACCAATTGCCACCTGATGTGCTCTTAAAAAAAAAAAAAAATCAACTGATGTGATGTCCATCTACTTCAAATCTGCTTAGTCTTTATATTTTTGAGCTCACGTTGCCTTTATAATGATTTCTTTTTTAATGTCAAACCCAACTACTTTGGGATTAAAGCTTTGTTTTTGTTGTTGTAATGATATTTTAATAGTCCTATCCAAAACAATTTATTTGGCAAAGCTTATGTCAAGACTGGAATTTGTTCAATGTTGCACTTGTGGTTCTTGTGGTTGGATTTGTTGTGGAGGTTACTTCCCTCTTCCTTCTGGAAGTTCTCTCCTTCCCTCCTTTCCTCCCTCCCTAGATTACAACTTAGTTTTCCATTATCTTGTGAGGATAAGGTTCTGTTTATGTGCAACCTAAAATCATTGTTTTGTATACTTTCCTTTTCCTACTTTGCCTCTAGGGATGTGGTTCTTGGATAAGGTTTCCCAAGTCATATGCTTTACAAGCCAAGCATGGTAGGTTGTTGTTCAGAAGTACCTAAATTTCAAATAAGCGATGGTTCTGTGAATGGAAGAATTTTTTCCTTTATTTACCTTTTATATGGATCACCCTCTCCCTACTCTCACGAAGAGGGAACCTTTGGCTTTGGGACAATAAAGAGGAGAAATAAAGCCTTCGGGTTTTTTTTTTGCATCTCATCCATCTCTTTTTTTTCTATGCTCTCATCAATTTTTTGGCTAATTCTCTGCAAACTCTTACTGCATAATTCATGCATTTTTATTAGCTACTTTCTTCCAAGGTTTTCAGAACCGGACCGAAGATCGAACCGGTCAATCGACCGGTTCATGGTTTTATCGGTTCAACCGGATGACTTAATAATTACATTATAATTAAATATAAATTTTCTAAATGTGAGATTAATTTTTAAAATATGATAAAAAATATTTTGAACAAAAATAGTACAACTAATTTAAAAAATTTACTACTACAAGAAATGTATAAAAAATTAAAAATTACAAAACAAAACGAATACAATTACTTTTCTTGTCAATTTGTCATTCAAAATACTTTGTCTCTTTTATAACAATTCGAAATAAATTCATGATAAAAAAATAATAAATTAACTAAACATTCATTATATAAAATAATTATTATTCAAAATATAGCATCAATATTAAAATATTAATGCCCAAATATTAATGTATAAAAATAAAATAAGAAGCTCAAATAATAATTCCGGTTTGTCCGGTTTTTACCGGTTCAACCCGGTTTTTACCGGTCCAACCCGGTTTTTTCTTGATTTCGGTTCTAATATTGAACCAGACCGGACCTTGGGCCGGTTCCCGGTTGAACCGGTCGAACCGGCCGGTCCGGTCCAGTTCTGAAAACCCTGCTTTCTTCCCCTCTTTTTTAAATTTTCTTTTAGATTTATTCTTCTTATTTTTTCCTTTACCATTCGCATTTTTTCTTCAATGGTCAATACCTTAATCTAACGTCTTAATTTCAGCACCTTGGTATGCGTATATCGTCTATATCTGTATGCATGTATTATTTCTTTTTTAAGGAGGATGTTTTAGGTGCTGATCTGCTGTTTATTCCAGGAAACATATGACAATGCTGATAAAGTATTTTCATCATCAATTGATGAGTTGGAAAGGGCTTCCTTGGAGTCAGATGAACTACATCCAACATGGTTTGAGGTCTTAGGTGATCCATTTTTGAGAAGGTTTCTTCTTAGGTAACCTTTTTTTTTTTTTTAAAGTTTCATGAATTCCTAGCATGCATGAATTTGACATAGGGGTTATACATCAATCTATGAAGTATTGATACTTCATGAAATTTAATGTATTTATATCAATATATATTGTATATAGACATGCAATAGATTCATATACAATACACGAAGTTCCTTATCAGTCATTTTACTTGTAACGTGCCAGCCCACAATGAAAAAAAATGAAATAAATGGCTTATACATAAAGGACACTTTGTATTGATACTAGGTTTTCCACCAGCATACTTGTTCACATGATTGTGAAACCAAAGATCTTCATGCACATAGGTTTTGAAAGTGACGCTTTTTTGGTGCTTCTTTAATCGTGGCGCAATTATGCTAAAGTTCCTATGCTTAGATGATGTTTCTTTTACCTGAGATAACACTTTCCCATAGTCTTGTCAACTCCAGTGATACACTGTTACTTTGGTGCTTCCTCTACATTAACCAACTTGGCTGACCCATTCTCTCGAGCTTGCTACTGTTTTTGTGTGACGCCGCTCATGGCACTTTTGACTCGCTACTTTTAGTTGTGCCTATTTTGCAGAGAGGGTAGAACTTTCTTTGACCTTTCTTTTTATTTGATATGCTTATTCATTGAGTTAGAAACTCGAAGTTGAATGAGCATTTGTCTAGTTTGAGTAGATCAATATAATTTGGTTAGGTCACAGCAATTTATTGTTTATTATATTTAAATATATAACCTAGACGTTAAATATGTAAATATGATACTTCTTATATAATTATCTTTATATATTATATATATTTAGTTGCCGTATACTAATATATCTGTATTCTACTTTTTTAATATTTGTCGTATCTCCTATTTGTTTCGCATTGTATGTATGTAGCCATATTTTACCCATGCTTCATAGGCACCAATGAGAGCAATGATAAGATGAAGCATTAAAGAACAAAGATAAAATTCTTGTGAAATAAAGAATGAACAAGTAACTTGGTTAACTATTGTAAAAGGAGTTGCATTTACTAGAATCAATACAATATGACATGTAACACGAGGCAGTAATGATTGCCGAAGTAGTGATAGACAACTTTCGAGTGCCACTGCTTTAGATGCCCCAGCACTTTTGATCATGTTCAGCCCTTTGTAAAATTGAAGAGTAATGCAACATAAAACTAGGGTTTTCAAAACCGGACCGGACCGGGCGGTTCGACCGGTTCAACCGGGAACCGGCCCAAGGTCCGATCTGGTTCAACATTAGAACCGAAATCAGCTAAAAACCGGGTTGGACCGGTAAAACGGGTGAACCGGTAAAACCGGTCCAACCGCCAAACCCAACAAACCGGTCAAATCGGAATTATTATTTGAGTTTCTTATTTTATTTTTATACATTGATATTTGAGCATTTAATATTTTAATATTAATAATTATATTTTGAATAATAATTTTTTATATAATGGATGTTTAACTGATTTATTAATTTTTTTCATGAATTTTTATTTCGAATTGTTATAAAGAGAGTAATTTTAAATGACAAATTGGCAAAAAAAATAATTGTATTCATTTTGTTTTATTTTTTTTTTTTATACATTTTTTGTGGTAGTAAATTTTTTAAATTAGTTGTATTATTTTTTTTTCAAAATATTTATTTTATCATATTTTAAAAATTAGTCTCACATTTAGAAAATTTATATTTAATTATGATGTAATTATTAAGTCATCCGGTTGAACCACGGTTCAACCGGTTGAACCGATAAAACCATGAACCGGTCGATTGATCGGTTCGATCTTCGGTCCGGTTTTGAAAACCTTGCATAAAACTGCATAATTCCCTTAATGCTGAAGTTTGATGCTCATGTGATGCTTCGATCTGCATCATCCGCGTGCTGCAGGTTCATTTTCTGCCGTGCTGTGCTCGCTCTCTACTCGTCGACATGCCGTCAGCAGTCTTTTCTTCCCAGCTGTATTCCTGACCTGCCCGACTCCGTCAGCCCCGAATCCGAGCTCTGCAAGTCTGCTGTGCTTCAGCTTGCAAACTTCTTCGACTCAGGCAGATGTTTCGTGTCCTCTCAAGAGACGGCACCGCTCCAGTCTTTCCCTGATCATCATAACATGGCTGATCAATCACTTCCAGAAGGGCATGAATTTCACTCAGACATAAAATGTCAGCTTTAAGAGATGGAGCTTTCTGCAATTTACTCTCAGCAGCAGGTCTATTGCTCTTATTTCTCTTTTCCACAAGAATGGAACAAGATTTCTAACACTTGATATCTTTGTATCTTTTGTATAATTTGAATGACACTTTTTTTTTATAGTGAAAAAGCATAAACTATACAATCAAAAAAAAAAAAAAAAAAAAAACATAAACTACGTTTCAAAACTACACATCTTTCTGATATTGGTTTCTTCTGAGTTTTCTTCATCACTCATTTTTTCATATTTCATATTATTTTTAATTCAAAAATATAGAGGGATTGTTTCTTAATATCTTATTTAGCCCCAATAGTATGTATTTACATGTATTACCCAATAGATGTCAATTTTTGGGAGTGAATGGTAGTAATTTAAGAAAGTTAAGGCTGTTGGATGTAAATATGCATTTTAGGGATAAATCAGTAATGAGGCTATCAGTTTAATGAACAATAACCATTTATATTAGCTTTTATTTGTATTTTATTTGTATTTTATTTGTATTTTATTTGTATTTTATTTGATTCAAAATTAACTCTCTTTAGTTAAAAATAATCGATTTAATTTGTAATTGACTTGATAATTGTATAAATATGTATATTTAGAATTTTTTAAAATATAATTGAGATATTTTTTATATAAATATATTATAATAATTTTTAGAAATAATATATATATATAAATTAAAAATGGATTTAGAATATTATATTTTTATATATTTAATATGAATAATAGTTATTTTTATAAAAAATTAGCATATAATTAAATTTGACTTAATTGAACAATTTATTCAAAAGTAATTTAACTTGATTCAAAAAAAAAATTGTAACTTTAAGTTGTGTTTGACTTATTTAAGGAAAGGAGATATTCGTAACGTGAATTAATTTTAGGACAGATTAATGTTTCAGCGTGGCATTGAGGAAGAAAAAATATAATTTTATAAGTAAAAAATATAATTTTAATGATTTACTAACGAAGATTTTGTAATATAATTAACTCAAGTGTGTGTATAAGATTTTATAAATTTTTAAGCGTGTATAGCGTAATTAATTAAGAATGAATAAGTAATGCATAAATAAAATTAAATGGTACAGCAAGTAGGTAATTATTCAAAAAAATAAACAATACATCAAAAAATAAAAGAAATAAAAATTTTATGGGAAAATTGCACAAAAATCCCTATTGTTTGGCTCTCATTTCATGTAGGCCCCATGAGTTTGGATCATCTAACTTTAGGTTACTTGTGTTGAATGCCTGTTGCGAATAGACCCATCTACATATTAACTTCATCGTCAAAAGAAACCAAATGATCATTTCGCTCTTAATAGGTCCCTTTTGAGGATTATCGCACTCGGTTCTCAAAATTTAAAAATTTTCACTCCAATTTGAACCTATTAGATATCAAAATAACTTCAAAGTAATTTTTCAAGTTCCTCTTGAGTTAGAATGCAAGCTAAATATGACAAATATAATTTCATTTTCAGATAGTATGGATGTCAACTTTATATACTTTTAAAAATACAAAGAGAATAAGTTATTGAAGTCTCTGAGATTTGTCAAGGAAATTTTTATCTTTTTGGTTTAAAAGGCTAAATCGATGACAGGCTCTTATATTTTATAATCTAGTAGTAAAACTAGTGATGTTATATAGTGCTGAATACTGACCTACAAAGTAGTGATATAAAAATAAAATAAATATTGTAGAAAAAATAAAATGAAAAATGAGTATATTTGTAAAAAAAGTTAGAGCAGTTTTAATTAATAATAAGCTTAGAGAAAGTTTGCTCAGATGATTTGAATATATAAATCGTAGGTAAATGAAAGCTCTAACAAATAGAGTTGAGTTATTGAATCTTGCAAAACTAAATAAAATATGATGAGAAACTAACAGAAATGATTTTATATTCTTGGAGATAAACGATAATTTATTATTTAATAGATTATAATGAAAATAAAAAATTTATTTAGCAGACTATTTCTAATGAGATAAAAGTTTAATTATTGTTATTGATTTACTATACTAAAAGCTCACATATTCACACATATAACTCTAGCTAATGGAATGTTATAACAATTTTCATTCTAAACTAATAATCATGTGCAATGAGTTCAAATTATTGAGGCATCTTGAAATGAGTTCAAAATTTTAGGCATCTTAATGCAATTTATCTTGTAAAATAAAATATGTCATTTGGAACTCTCTTGCTCAATTTTTTTTTAAATGGATCTTTTTTTATGTATTCTATTACGTTATTATTTTTAAAAATTAAAAATATATATTTAAGTATTTTTCGTTACTCTAATATCAAATTTTTCTTCATAATATAGATTTATAATTTTTTAACATTTAAATATGTACTTAAAGTTTTAAAAAAATTAATTTAAATTCAAATTTAGCAAATTTTATAAAAAAGTCCAACGTGATAATAAAATCTGAAAAGGATTAAGATGTTATATTTTTTATATATAAGAATTTTTTTTAAATGTTATAATATAATGAAATAAAAATATATTTTTATGAAGATAAATATATTTTTATTTTTATAAATATTTATAAGTTAGAGATATATTTGAGGAGCCCAAATGGCATTACTCTATTTAGAATGTGGAAAGATATTCTCATATTATTTATCAAAAAAAAAATTCTCATATTAATTATTTACTAATTTTTTTTGGTATAATAATTACTGATATTAGTTTTATGCAAATAAATCATTTCTATATAGAAGAAGGAGAAGGTTTACTCGGCCATTCTTTCGGTTGTCTTCTGTCCGGCGCTCTCCGACGCTCTCCGCCTCTCTCGCGCTCGCAGCTTCTGATCATGGCTTCCGAGATCATAACTGACAAGAACGCCGTCTTCAAGAAGCTCAGATCCAAGTCGGACAACAAGGTAAAGGTTCTTCCCCCTGCCCTCCTCCTAATCTGCGACTTTCCCTTCTTCCCAAGATCTGGTCGAGAAACCATGCTCTGTTTTCGCGGGATTCGATGGTGGTTTTCTAACCGCTGTTGCCCTCCGTTTCTCTTGTTCTTAGATGTGCTTCGACTGCAATGCGAAGAATCCCACCTGGGCTTCGGTGACGTATGGGATTTTCCTTTGTATAGACTGCTCCGCCGTCCACCGCAGCCTTGGCGTCCATGTTAGCTTCGTCAGGTTCGAATTCCTCTGATCCGTGCCCGAGAATTTTCTGTGCATGTGTTCTTTTTGGTGTTGAATTTGGTTGTTTTTTTATGCCCCTCGAAATTTGTTTCTTGTTTCGATGCAGTAGAAATTCATGTTCGTTTAACGGAGGGGGGTCTGGTGGCAATCGATTATACGTAAAGGGAAAGTAGTATTGGTCCCTCACTCACTTGCAGAATGCTTTATCTAGCTTTGATTTGGATGAAATTTTAATAGACAGTGGGAAAGCTAGTGAATTAACTCAAACATTGCTTCTTTTTTTTCCTGTGATTGTTGAGCTGGGTGCATTAAGTTTTGGAAGAATTTGATGGAAAGTCGCGATTAGTCGCTTCATTAGTGGTAGTGTGGATATTATTAATTATGTAATGGTTTTACAATTCTTGATGACTCTTTGTTTAACAATAAAACCAATCCGTTACATGAGTTTTAGAGCTGCTTCTAATATTAACCTTTTATGTTATGTTTAACTTGATTCCTTGATTATGGTAGCAAGTCTAGCTTAAGAGTGCTTTATGTATTGTTATAGAACAAAATGACATTTCAGATCCACAAACTTGGACTCGTGGAGCCTAGAGCAGCTGAAAATGATGATTTTGGGTGGTAATAATCGTGCTCATGTTTTCTTCAACCAACATGGATGGACAGATGGTGGAAAAATTGAGGCAAAATACACTTCTAGAGCTGCGGAATTGTATCGGCAGTTGCTTTCAAAAGAAGTTGCCAAAAGCTCTTCCGATGATACTATTTTCCCATCATCCCCTGTGGCGTCCCGTTCACCAAAAGCAAATGATGGTTTTTCTGATTTGAAGCTTCCCGAATCAGAAACTCAGGACAAATCAAATGAAAAACATGACAATGGTGGGATTGTTCACTCACCTAGAGCTCAGAGTCATTCAGTTGCAATTAGCTCTATCAAGAAACCCATTGGCTCGAAGAAAGGTGGGAAATCTGGGGGTCTTGGTGCTCGTAAGCTTACAAACAAGGTGAATATATCTTGTGACTCATTTTTATATCACTAATTTCTATCAATGATTTTATGTGCCATTTAAGTTTTGTGATGTTATATTATGTGGCGTATCTTATTGGTGACATCCTGATCACTATTAACCCTGTAACACAATTAATCAAAGTTGGGTCGATGAAAACTGAGTGTCGTGTTAACTAACCTTTCCTATTCACCACAAAAATGATGTTATTCACAATTAAATATAAAAAAAATATGTTTCACTATTTGCCATTTTTCTTCTCCCTTGAGCTCGTGATTGTGTTGTATTTGCAAATTTGTAATTTTAGTGTCATAAAAATAGCGTTGGTCCAACCACAGAACTCTGTAAATAAATCCAACTCAACATGCTAAATAAAATAATTACTTGCACTACCGGTCAGTTTAATTTAAAATAATTTTTATCGTCTTAATTCACAAGTCATATCAAACACAATTATCTTTATTAATTACGTTCTCATGAACTTCTTTGTTTTCTAATGTGGAATGATTCCCTCTTGTGCCTTTTTCCTATGTCTAGAAACCTGTCAGAAATTGCACCTTGCTCAAATGATTCTCCTTTCTTGGGACATCACTCAACCATCACTTTCCGCCCTCATCAACCACAAGCCATTACAAGTCCAATTGAACCACACTGTACTCCTTATGGTCCATGCTCAATTCTCTTTTCAATACCATTATAGCTTAGCATCATTTCAATAATTACATATGTAACAATACTTCTCATTAATATGAAGCATATCAATAAATTAAATAGGAATATATTTAGCAACGAGATTATAAGTATGGAATTTAGCATAATCATGCAAACAATTCAGTGTTACATAGCAATAAGTCATATAACTCAAAATATTAAATAAGTATCATTAAATTTAATTTATATGCAAGCTAAATTAAAATATTTACCTTTGAAATCACAAGTCAATTCGATTTTCTAATTTCATGTACAACTCCAAAACTAATATGTTAATATTCTAGAACTATAAAACTCACATATAATTTTCCCAAATAGTTTTCTTTCCGGTCTCGTCTCTCTCTCATGAGCTCTCTCTCTTGTCCTTGTTGATGCAAGTGCTGACCACACCTTATTTTCTCTTAAATACTATGAATATGGAATGTTAAAGGTTACAAAATATTTATTATAACAAATTATTTTTATTAAATTTAAATAAATTTTGGTAATAAATTCTCACCTTTTAACTCCTTGTTCTTAATTATATTAAATACGAGATTAGTAAATATAGCTCTTCCGACCCACCCCTATTATTTATAATTATATTTAATATAAAGTAAGCTCAAAGGTTATCTAAATTAATACAAAAGTGTAGGTTATTCATCATTAAATAACTTTTTATATTATTTATAATTTTTAGTAATTAATAACATTTAATATTATAATATAAATATCTCGAAATATTTACAAAATCACATCAACTTATATTATTATACCCAAAATATGGGATGTTACATTTTCTATTCTTATTTTTCACCAACAATTTTATTACTTTTGATCTTTTTAGGACAAATGTCTATGATGATGGTATTTATATTTTTGGAATCTCGAGTGATAAATATGTCTCTTAAATTTGTTCATATCCTTTAGGGCATGCTCAAGTCTTGTTTGGTTGGAGTTAACCACCAAATTTTTTTAAAAATATCTTCATCAATATTTTATATTTATTTCCGTGATGCATAATTTTAAATATTAAACTTAACTTTATTTTATACCCTAACAAATCTCAATTTTAAAAATTAATTTTATTTCATCTCCTATATATACTTCAATAAAAAAATTTAATTTAATTTTTCATTTAGTATTATATTTAATAATAAAATAATTTTATTTCACATCATAGTTAAATTACACTCAGGTTTTTAATTTAAGACTTAATATCATACAGGTCTATCATTTCAAAAAATTAACATCTGATAGGTTTTTTTTATCATTAATTTTTTTAAACAATGACCAAATTGCCCTCTCTCTCTCTCCTCTCCCTCGTTCCCATTAGCTTTTGTTACCACCGGCGACGGCGGAGAAGCCCCTTGTCCCCCATTCATTGGTGGTGGCTTCTTCCCCACTTCCACCTTTGGCCGACGACGGAAGGGCGGGAGAACCACCCTTTGTTGGTGGAGGGGCGGGGGGACGCCCACCCCCTCCTCCTTCCTCGTTTAGAGAAAGAGCACGAGGAGGGGTTGGGTGTGCCTTGGCTGGCTTGGGGGAGGAGTGGGAGGCTCCGCCCCTTGCTGGTGGCTGCTCTGCCCTTTGCTTATGGCTACTTCGCCCCTTGCTTGTCGCGGCTCCACCTCCACGCTAGTGACTGGCTTCTCTGTCGTCGTCTGCGGCGGTGGGAGCTGGTGGGAGGGAGGGAGAGAGAAGGAGGGCAATTTGGTTATTTTAAAAAAATAATAATAATAAAAAATAACAAGGACCGGTTTGATTATTTTTGTAAAATCACAAAGACAGATGTTAATTTTTCGAAATCATGGTCCTGCGTGATATTAAGCTTTAAACTAGGGACCTGGGTGTAGTTTACCCTTAAAATAATTTTCCTTCTTGAATCTCTTTCTATTTCTAAAAATTTTAAAACTTTTTAAAACTATACTCTAACCAAATGATGTTTTAGAAAAGTCCTTTATGTTCAAGGATAAATTTTAAGTAGAAGAACATTAAAGAATAAATATCTCCTAGCTTTGTTTAGATAGATAATCCCATAAAGTGCATTACTGTTGCAGGCAAATGAAAGTCTTTATGATCAGAAACCTGAAGAACCAGCACCAGTTCTGACTTCCTCAACTAGCTTAGCCTCTCCATTTGGTTCTTTTCCTTCTCGTTTTGAGTATGTGGAGAACCCAGCTGCTGATACCAGATCCGAAGGAACTCAACTCTTGACTCATGTATCGCCACCCAAATCTTCAAGCTTCTTTGCAGACTTTGGAATGGATAGCGGCTCTCAGAAGAAATCAAGTTCTCTTTCCTCAAAAATTGAGGTATTGAGTTTTGTTAAATCTCTTTTTATTATGTAAAGTTTTTCAGTCATGTTTTTATTTAAAGTTAGAACCATTTACTTGTTTCGGGTATATTGACCTCACAACTCTGATTTTGGTGCATTTTTCTCCATGTGTAATAAGGGAAAGAGGTGGTGTGTTCATAGTTTATGAATACCATGGATTAGCAGCGTCAATTTTCAGGAAACCTGTAACTGTTTCATCTCTTTCCGATGATAATGTGCTATTTGTGGTGCTAGTATCTGTTTGAGGATAATGAGTAATGCTTAATGTTTACGTTGCTTTAGTTTCTGTTTTCTCAGCAAGAATTATAATAGCTTTGTTAATTAAAAAAAATAGTAAGTTAGTGACCACAGCTTAATGAGAATATGTACTATTGGACCATACATTTATATATATATATATATATGTATGTATATATTACTTGGATGGTTTTGTGATGGATTCGATGAGACTTTCTGCTGTATGAACAATTTATCATCTTTTCTGTTTTGAGTAGGCTAAAGTTGTACTTTGACTGGGGTTTCAAACTTCTTATTTGAACATTGGCTTTGGTATTTGGTACCGCTTGCCTTTTCATTTTGAGTATAACTAGCATAACGCTTTGAAGAGCAACTTTAATGATTCATGTGTTTCTTAACTCTTATTCTTGTCAAGTACCGACTGTGAACTAGGAGTAATATTTCATACCACAGGCACATAACGACGTCTTGTTTGGTTAAGCTGGAGAAAACATCTTATATAAGAATTTCAATTTTTATTGTTAAATAGTTTCCTTTGTGTAATAAAAGTTTAATTGTGCAAACATATTTCAAACAAAATCCAATACTTATTCTGCTGCATTAATGTATGCTTTAGGAATTTCTACTAGATAAGGTTCAGTAGTATATTTTTATTTATGTTTATATATTTATATTGATAGAAAATCTATAGATTGAGGAGAGCAAATGAATGGGATGGGAAGTTGCCAGAACGAGAAAAGGACAAGAAAGTTGAAAAGTTCTTTTTGTTGAGATTTAAATTTGAGATGAGAAATGCTTTGTAGTCCCCATAAATAACCCCAAACTTTGAATCAAACTAAGATTTTGCCTATATGGCAATATTGTCACATAGGAAATCTTAGTTGGCTTCAATATTTGATTTCATTTGTGGGGGATATGTGTAGCCTTACTCATTTGAGATACCTCACATTTCAAAGCCAACAACAATAACATTGACCTATGATATGATGAAACCTTGAAAGTAAAAGGTTCAAGGGAATAGGTATCTAATGTTGTTGGGTACCCAAATGAATACAAATAAACAAACGGCCAAGTTAAGTTAAGGTGGGAAAGAAACATCGCAGGTGGAAAAAAATGTCAAAAGGCATTTTGTTTTTTCGATAAAAAATATATAAAAATTATTTTATATCCTATTCTATACAAACTCCAACATTAGAATATAATTTTATTTTACTTCCTACACAATTTTCATATTTATTTTATATCCTACATAATAATATAACTAAATACCTTTACTTTCTATCTTTTTCAAATAAAATCTGAGAAAGCCATATTCCTAAGCCAAATAAGTTCCATGCCAAATAGGTGTGATGTTGTGGTTTGGGGGGATGGGGGTGGCGTAGAGGTATTTTAGGAGGTGGTGATGGGGAGTATTGTTAGGTGGTATCGGATAACAAAGCAATAAATATGGAGTGCATTACCTCTTTTTTATATAAGGATAATATTAAATGCATTAATCATTCGTAGAGTTTTTTTAGTGAGATGGCTAAATTGTGGTAATTTTTTTGAGGATGTGATGTTGGATGTGAAAGAAAGTTGATTTGATAATTTGAAATCTGTATATGATATGAAATAAATTATTAGATTATATTAAAATATATGTAGGATGTGAAAATAAATCAATTGTGTTGAATTTGCGCAAGATGTGAAATAAATTTTTTATTATTTAAAATTTGTGTTAGATGTTAGATATTGTTGCTGAAAACAGTATGAAAAATTTTGTGCGTGCCAAACAGACCCGACCTCATAATGTTGGAAGTCTCATGGTACTATATATGCGTCTTTTGTTCATAAATTGGTTGCTCTTGCCTGTAGTCCTGTAAGTCTTTTTTTCCTATATAATTTTTCATCAAGATCATAAGGTCTCTGTTGCGCGCCATGTACAGAGTTTCAAAATTTTCTTAACTATCATTTAGTTAATTTTTATAATTTCAAATTCAGGTGCAGCATTAAAATGCATCGTTCTCTCTTTCTGTTTGCACGTCTTTACAAATGAGCATCCCTGTTAAGTTAAAAAAAATCTGATTGATCTCTCATGCTTTTACCTTACTCTTATAAACTTGATAAATTACATTTGGTATCTTTATGGTTTTGATTCTGCTCTTAGGTTCAGGAAAGCAATGAAGCAAGGAATAAGTTCTCAAATGCCAAATCGATTTCATCAGCACAGTTTTTTGGTGATCAGCAGAAAGCTACTGATAGTGACGCACAAGTTTCTTTGCAGAAATTCTCAGTAAGAACTGTGCTTCCCCTTCAAAAACTTACCAAAAAATTGAATTCAACCTTGCCCAAGTATATGAAGTCCGTTGCTACAACTTAACTTCACCTTGCAGGTCAAAGGCAAAACCATGACATCTTGTAGCTGGTGGTTTTTTAAATTATTTTTATGGCTTTTGTAACTTACTTACGATTAACATTCTATGAATTAGGAAGCACAACCACAATATGGGAACATTTGAACACAACACGACACAGTGAAAAGGCAACTCTCTAAAATGTAGAACACGGACATGACAAGACACGTTACAACAACAACAATAACCAAGTCTTAATCCCACTAGGTGGGGTCGGCTACATGAATTATTTGTTTTCATTGTGCCCTACCAGTTACCAAATTCTTATCTAAGTCTAAGTAACTAAAATCATTTCTTATAGTTTCTTACTATGTCTTCTTTGGTCTCCCTCTTTCTCTTTGTATATTGGCAAAATCTAATAACTCAATTTTTCTAACTGGAGCTTCAATCGGCCTACGATTTATATATCCAAACCATCTAAACCGATTTTCTCTAAGTTTATCCTCAATTGGTACAACACCAACTTTCTTTCGGATATACTCATTTCTCATTTTATCCTTTCGTGTATATCCACGCATACACATTAGCATCCTTATTTCTGCAATATTTATTTTATTTGTATGTTTTCTCTTTACAGGCCAGCATTCAGCACCATATATCATCGCTGGTCTTATTATAGTTTTATAAAATTTATCCTTGATTCTGGATGAGATTTTTCTATCGCATAACACACTAGAAGCATTTCTCTATTTTACCCATCCTGCTTGAATCCTGCTAATAACGTCATTATCTATTTCACCATCATTTTGTATTATTAATCCAAGGTATTTAAAACGTTCACTCTTCTTGACAATTTGATCATCAATTGTCACATTTTCAATATAAGTATTTTTTTATTGACTAAATGTGCACTCCATATATTCAGTTTTTGATCTAATGAGATGAAAATCTTTAGATTCTAGGGCATTTCTCCAAACCTTGAGTTTTGCTTAGCTCCCTCTTTAGTTTTCTTAACAAGGACAATATTATTTATGAAGAGCATACACCAAGGCACCTCATCAAAGCCACTGACGAAAGCCACTGACGATGTATAAGCATGACAGTTGTAGGAGTGCAACAGTTGGGAATTATATTAAAGAAAATGAGTCAAAAAACTCCTTCATCTCCTAAGCACTTCCAAACATCTATTGGAATGTTATCTGATCCTACTGTTTTTTTATGCTTCATCTTTTTTAAAGCTTTCCAGACTTCAGCTTTACTAATACGTCGGATGTAAGAGTAATTTTTACTTTCTTTTGGAGTTCTGAGTTCCTTGAGATCAATTGAATTTCTCAACCTTCATTGAAAAGCTGTTGAAAGTAACTCATCATCTATCTTTGATATCTTCTTTCATGAAAAGTACTTTTTGATTTTCATCTTTAATATATTTTACTTCAATTAAATCTTTAGTTTTTCTATCTCTTGTCTTGACAATTCTATATAATTGTCTTTCTCTTTCTTTAGTGTCTGGTTTTTTATATAAATTCTCAAGAGTCATATTCTTTAAGACACGTTAAATAATATAATAATTAAATAATAAATATTTATGTGATAGTGTGCTATAGCTTTTCACAATATTGTAGAAGTATTTAGGAAATATGATGGCATGCCATAGGACCACAGGGACGTGACACGTCATAGCATGACAGGATATGTAGAGGTATTTGTGCTACTGTTTGACTATGATTAGTGACTTAAATTCTTTGTTACAACTTTCTCATCAAGCATGCATGTTCTCAACTAACGAGTCTTAGTACATGGCTTTTTCTTCAATCACTGGATTCCTGACATTTCAAGTTGTTGTGCAGACCTCAAGTGCTATATCCAGTGCAGATCTTTTTGGTCAAAGTGCGAATGACTCGCTTGACCTGAATGCAGCAGATCTTGTCAATCGAATCTCTTTCCAGGTAATTTTAGATTGTTATCATTATTATGTTTGAAATCGTAGGTCGATTGAAGCTCCAGTTAGAAAAATCGTGCTATTGAATCGTGCCCATGTACAAAGAGGAAGAAAGAGACGAAAGAAGACATGACAAGAAACTATAAGGAGTGATCTTAGTTACTTAGACTTAGATAAGAATTTGGTAATTGATAGAACACAATGGAAACAAAGGATTCATGTAGCTGATCCCACCTAGTGGATTAAGGCTTGGTTATTGTTGTTGTATCATTATTATGTTTGAAATACTTTGCAAGCATATGAAAATTAGAAAAGATCAACTTTTGGGGGTTTATTATGTAGGACGAACTTGAGCCTGCTGCTTAGTTTATGAAAATCTCTAGGTGCAGAGGGAGGGTAATAATTTGAGAGCTCACCTTTAGAGTTTGCCACTGCAAGGTTAAGGTAAAGGGCAAAATTACAGCAGGTCTCTGAAGTTTGTCACATCTTTCATTGAAGTCCACATTTTTTTTGGATCATTCCGTTTGGGTTCTTGGGGTCATTAAGTTATTTCACACAAGTCGTGAAAACATGGCCATCCTTCATATCACTCTCTCATGATAAATGTGGAAGGAACTGCAGTTAGTTCTTCATTGAGCTCTTAAACAGGTGATGCTTGTGTTTCACTGAATTCAGAACCACATCTAGGCCAATAGAAAGCAGCATATTCATCGCGTCAAGGCCTGCTCTCCCACGTTGATTTAATATTGTTACTTGAATGGATCTTTTCAAAAAAAAATTGCTTTGATTTGCTACATACACTATCGCAAATCGTTCTAGCATTAGCTTGAACTGTGATTGCTCATCATCTTCCTTATTCTGAAGGCATCACAGGACCTATCTTCCCTTAAGACTGTTGCAGAGGAAACTGGGAGGAAGCTGACAGCCCTTGCCTCCAGCTTTATAAATGATCTTCAAGATAGAATCCTCTGAGCTATTGCTTCTAATGATTTCCTGAAGGTCAGTGATATACAGTTTGGAAGAGTTCTAGCTTGCCGCCATCTAGGTTTTGAATTGAATGCCATTCATTGAGATGTTGTTGAATAATTATGAGAGAGTAGTTGAGAAAATTCTTTGATTTAATGGTGTGGAAAGTGTGTATATCTGTTGAAGTGCTTCAAATTCCTGGTGGTTAGGTTTAGATTATTTGAGATTTTATTTGCACTATAATTTCTTAATCTTCTAGCTATTGATGATATTATTATATCTCTATTCAGAGTGATGTGTAGATATTAGTTTGTTATTCTAGTTAATCTCTATAAACTTGCACCTTATGCATTCTTCCATTAAATATTTAGGTATTAGGATTTTTTTACATATTAGTTCACAGATTTTAACTTATTGCACTTTGGTCCTTCACTAAGGGATACAGACTTTAATGGGATGATCACATGTCAAGTTTCTTATCTCTTTCACTCTTAATTTTGACGTATGTAATAAAATTTTCATCTTTGGAAATTGTTGAAAGTGAAATATAAATCATTCATCGAAATTAGGGTTGATAGATCTAAGGAATCAAAGCTGAAAGTCATAGTATAAGAAATCAAAGTTGGGAGTAACAGATGTTAAAAAAAATTAAAAGATAAATGTGAGGATGGTATTTAATATGGACTAAACTTCACAAATTATTTAAGATTAAAACTGTGGGCTTTATACATCATGAGCATCTTTCTAAGCTAAAATGGGCCACAAATTATTTATATGGTTCTGCTTGTACTATCACACAATAAATTGAATGAATAGGGTTTGGCATGAAACATTAACAGCAAATATTATGTTTGGATTGCAATAACAACAACAATTTTTATAAATATTATTTACATAGTAAAGATATAGTTATCAGAATGCCAGTTTTCTCTTTCATTTTTCAACAAGTTGGTAACACATTATTCAAGATAGCTAACTTAAGAAATGTGAGATATGAATATTAAAAATAAGTATACATATATTATTAAATACACAATCAAGCTTTATTTGGTTCTATAACAGGATACCATAAGCAATAACAAACATAAAGCTCAATTGGTGTTCTCCAAGCGGCAATGAGTTTGTCTGAAAATTAAAAGATCTTGAATTTCGAATTACATCATCACCACAATTTTTAAGGGAAATTAAAAAAAGTATAGTGTCGAGGAGAAATTAAGAAAAGAAAACATAAAGCTCAATAGGGCTAATAGTATTGTATAACAATAGTCTTGAAATTATAGTTTCAATAGCATGAGAAAAAAAGGGCTTGAATGACCCTAATGAGAAGGATGACAAAATATCATGAAGATCTAGATTATTTCACATAGTACAAGTTAAAAGATATACACATTTGTCATCTGCTCATCAAACAAACAGCTGCCCCTTGTAGTGATTACTTTCAGAATGAAAATTCTTCAGGCGGTACCTCAAACTTACCAGATAGGAAGGTCTTGTACTTGCCTTTGAGCTCAGCAACTGCATTAGATTCATTATAATAATCAGAAGGGTAACTTGCGAATAGATCCTTAACAGTTCAGGCATATGTAGTAGCGTCCCTCAATTTTTAAATAAACCAAACAGATCTCCTAGTTTGGAAACATGTGCAAATGTCTAGTCGCAACGGACGCTATACCTCTAATGCAAAAAGACCACCTACTATCGATGCACAATTCTAAACTACGCTCTTTCATTTCTCACCAAGGGTAGAAAAGTGCATAAAGGGTTTAACAACAGTGCAGTATGACCTATTTGCACATATTCCCAAACTAGAGGATCTGTTGATTTTTTTATTACTTACGAATTTGTTGGGTTAACTTGGGAATGTGAGGGACTTGGCTGCACAAATGCTCAAACTAGAGGGAACTATTTGCAATTTATCCTAATTGAGAATATATTAGGAGAGAATAAGAAATCAATATGACCTTTAGCATCTCTAGCCTCTGGTTGGATATCTGGTAAGTTAGATGATAAAGATGATTCAACCAATTTCCTAAGCTCCAATCCTGAGTTGGAGAATCATTAGTAACTGAACTAACTTGATCCTTTTTTTAAGTTTCAATCTCAGAAGATCTATGTCGACAAACTTACCAGGTATATGCTTGCCAGCATGGTTAACATTTATTAAGAAGGCCGGGATTTCATTGTCCTTTAACTACAAAGAATGAGAAGATACATATTACTGGATGAAAAGGGAAGAGGAAATTGCTGATTGCATTTGAGAAGGGAGAATTGGTTCATACTTGAGTGTGCAAAGCATTTGCAAGAGCTAGAGGATCAACAGGGGATGGGCTCTTGGTATAAGCTGGCATGAACTTGCCATCATGATAGCCTGCCAGGAAATGATAGGCTGCTTGTCCTGGTGAGAGCTTTGATATTGGGGGAAGCGCACCAGAGCTACAGCAAGGATAGAAAACAATAAATGTTAGGTAATGGTTATTGCCTCTATCACCTTTGGAATTGCATTCAATTCGATGCATTTTCCAATCCACTAACGGATTAAAAAAATTCACAGATGTGGCCTAGTATCCTGCGATATTTTGGACACATGCATTGAGTATCAACAGAGAAGATTTGAAAAAAGATTGAAAATTTTATTTGAGTCCGCCAATCATATATAAAATTACTATAAACTAGGAAACATGACCACAATGCGGGGATGCTGAGATACAACATGACACAATATGCTGACATGAACTCTTTCCAAATTACAGGACACAGACATGACAAAACAAGCTAAATATAACAGATTTCAATATGATTATGTAATTTTATTATAATTTTTACTCAATAATATATAAGTACCTAGAAAGCATGGAAGCGATATGGGAACACAGGCACGCGACGCGACATACTGAGATGGATAAAAGTGTCTATACTTCCTTGACTATAAAGCAATGGGTTGTATGCATCATTCAGAAACAACAACAAAAGAGCAGTTTAATCAAAGGCACTTATCCCCCAGACATGTCTGTTGCTTAGGGCCATTATATATCTCTCCTAGATGTAGCGATCGTTTGGGTAGATAAGGCTTATGCAAAAGCACTCAGTTGCAATTCTTTGTAGCAGTCTCCTAATTACATATATCTCCTAGATGTAGCGAATGCCTACATAATTTTTGTTAGATTGCATATGAGTGTAAAACAGGGGTGAGGAGGATTTATATATGCACAATAACAAAAACGTATTGTTATTATTTACATGCTAGTGAAACAAATCATAAAATTTATATTGTACACGTAAACAACACACAAATGATAGTCTAGTATTGTTAGAATATTCTTTTAATTGACAACCTCCATTTTTATGACATTAGAATAAGGCGATGCATGTAAATATCCATGTTTAATGTGTGATATCCTCAAATCATTCTAAGCCAAGACAAAATTATAGTCCCGATGGATAACATCAAGTGTGTAAGAAAGTAACAATTCTTACACACTTGGGTATGTACAATATATAATTCATTCCATAAAAATGATAATGCACTATGCAATAATGTTGTTTCCATAAAGATTACTTTGACATCATCAACAACTACCCATATAAATGCAGAAATACATTGAATATAAGTACAAGGCATCAAAGCAGTAAGCAAAATGACACAAACATGAGCATTGAGGTTTCTATATCATCTAGCTCAAGTATGTTAAACATGTCGGTTTTGCTTACCTGTCGGCAGAGCCGAAGACAACAGCTGAAGGCATTTTTAGCATATTTGGAGCTGCAGGGTCTTTTGTTTGGAAGAATGGTGCAACACCATTGGAAGAGAGAACGACTCCAGCATCCAAAGAGACTAGTGTTCTATGGAGATCAGAGCTGTTTTTTATGATTTCTTCAGGTGCAAAGAGCAGAACGATAGAATTACCAGACACAAGGATCCTGATAGAAGCATTTTTCAGAGTAAATACCAGGAGAATACACATTTTGATGCTGGAGGTAAAGAGAAATTATTACCTTCCTGTAAGTGGAAGGGCTCCTCTTGCCAATATTATGGGAGCAGCCAGAGCGGATAATGCGTCTTTCATGATACCGACATCAGCAAAAGCATTACCACAAAGCACGAGGGATGAGTGTTCAACATCAGCAACTGCAAAAGCAGCATTGGATTGGGACCCTAGGCCAAGAATCTCCCTTATTTTGGGGCTGCAATAAAGTAATGAAAAGAAAAATGTCCATAATAAAAAAATTCAAATAAGATAAATCTTTTTTTTGTTGATAGATCAAATAAGACAATTCAACAAAACAGGCCATCATCAGTTTATTATTCATTAGCTGAAGTGAATCTTGGCATCATGATTTTAATAGCGATTGAAATGTAAATAAATTGGAATGTAAGCAGATTTATTAATTTAGTTCAAAGAGATGAAATTGGGATATTGATGATTTAAATTTAGTTAACCTAGCATTTCTTAAGAGCTTAAGAATTAAGTTAAACGTAATTTTTGTATAGGTGAAGAAGGATCTTCACAGTGAAGCATAGATTTCTATTATATTCAGTACTCATCGCATATTGAGGTGGGAGCATATCCATGGACATGTGGAAATAATTACATAATTTATATGCTTATTTCAGTACCATTTTATATGTGCTATATTATTATAAATTCATTTTGATAGTATGTCTATGTTTATGTTTATAAAAATAAAAAGAAAAGAAAGAAGTTGACAGTATAAAATAAGTGAACATAAAACAGTGATAGTGGCTCATTTTTTATCAATAATAGTTGGCGAATCTCATATATGGAATCAAAGAACATTTACTTTAAATCTATTTGCAACAAAAATAGATAACAAAAGGTGTATGTATGCCAACGTTCAAAAATGTAACATACCTAGGATCTAACACAGACCGGGATGAATGCAAGCAATGCTTCATTTGGTTGATGTATTTTGGATGGTTTAAATTTTTTTGATATAGAAAGAAGAATTGTTTTAATGTTGTAATATGAAACAAAATAATTTTATTTTTGAGAATTATACTTGATATTAAATAAAGTTATTTTTTAATTGAAATATGTGGGAAGTTAAATAAAATCAATTTTCAAGATTAGGATCTGTGTAGGACGTGAGATAAAGTTTAAATTTATGTTTGATGTGAATAAAATTAGTAGAAGTGTTTTTAGAAGGATTTGGCCAACCAAACGAGGATTCAGATGACTTCCAAAGGCTAGCTTTAACAAATGCATGGTACAAAACCACAAGGTCATTTCCATTTCCTTGAAAAGGTCAATTCTAAATCATTGGATATAAAACTAGATGCCAAATATTTCCAATCATTTTCTATCAAAAAAAATATTTCCAATCATCGGATCACGATAGTGGTGTCACATGCACATATAGCTCAAATTCTCTAATAAACTAGGAAATACTATCAATAATCACACAACTTGGTTTTGACAACTTCGAGGGCAAATCCAAAACAGGATAGGTTAAAAGACATCATCCTTACTAATTTGCGATGATTAGTTGGAGGCCAACCCAAATGCACTATATATAAGACATGAGGTGTAAATATATGAAAAATTATAACAATAATCACCAATAAATTCAAAAAACAATAATTCAAAATTATTTGTTATTAGATATATCATGATTACAAATACTAACTAAATAATTTCTTACATCCAATGCTCCCATAAATACAACCTAAACCTAGGCCTCCTCTCTTTGTTTCATTGATAACAAGGGGTGGCGACAGCTACAAATATGATAGAAACCTTTTCTCATTGATCATCTTCAATCATAGTTTCCCAAATTAACCAACTGTGCACTAGATAGTTAATTTGAACATCTTCAAAAAAAAAAAAAACAGAAACTTTTCGCTTATGTGCAGTATGTACATATGCGTAAACAGAAACCTAGGTACACATTTCTATGAGATGTCAAGTTTCGGAGTGGCAATTGTAAGGAGCGGACAAAACTCTTGTGGATGCATATCAATTAGTAAGGAAGGTTCTTTTGGAAAACCTTGCATATCTATTGATAGCAGATTTGTAATTCAAGAATTCATATTTTTTATATATTAGTGTATCTTTGTGCTTTCCGAACGTAAGAAACAACAAAAGCTAATGAAAAATATTACTAATAAAGGCTTACTTATCAAGCTTTCAAAAATATAGGAGCCTTTTAGTTATAATGATTAAACTATTCGTGGACTAGTAGGGTCAATTATAGGGACGTGCCTGTAATTTACCTTTAAAAAATGTAGACCAATTTCTTAGTTGCTTCAAACTATAGGAACTTGCAAGTAATTCAACCAAGTTAATATGTGCAGTACCTTGTTATGCTTATCATGCATTTAGTTAGCATTCTCATTTTCTGTACTAGCTTTCCTGAATACTCTTCTTTGTATAAAATATCAACCCTTTTCAATCATAGAAAACACCACATGCTAAGCATACTAAGCCATCATGTCCCTTTAAAGATCCCATGGTTGTTTTATTACCTGTATCACAAACTAAACTTTCACTCTTATCTAGCTACATTTTTCTACATGTCAATGTCCTTTCTATTTGAAAAATATAAGATCAAAGACCATAGAATGGCAAAGTCTAATTTCATTTTCTCAAATTAAAGAAACAAACACTGGAAAATTTTTAATCTTAAAAAAAAAACTAAGCCGGTAGAAGATAGAGCATCCATTCCCACATTTCTTCAGTTACTACAATGCGCTATCTCTATAAGAACGACTGACTGAATTTATTTTTCCCAGTATAGTTTATATAAATTAAACAGAAATTAAGTCAGAGAAAAGTCGCGCGAACAACTGCAAGACAGAATGTACTGTCAATGATAAACAATGCTGTCTCAACCTAATAATATTAACTCAACTGTTTTACCTTACACTGCTCGCAATATAAACTGTTAATGGGCAGGAATCATGTGAAATTGCCCTAGCAGGTGTTTTCCAAAGGACATCTGCCAGTTGTGATATAGCAGAGGGACTATCACTTATCACACGAACCTTAGCATCACATTTTGGAGAAGAGCCAATGCCACCATCTTGTACAAAGACACTTGATACTGACGAAATGTGTGATGCAACCTGGAAGAAAATCAAAGAATAGACTATGAAAACAGTAAGCTGAGCAAGCCAGAACATATGTATTCTAAATTTTTTCATAAAAATATTTTCTACAATCATCAAATCAGAGTTTAATCATTGAAATTACCTAAAAATTTAACAGAATTATTTTTGGATCAGAGATCATGAATCTTAATATCAGATTTCATTTCAAATAAAATGAATTGTTATAAAGAAAATGGGCTCTCCTTTGAGAAGAACTTAGATCAGGAACCACAACATTCATAGATCATGTTAAATTTTTGGTTACAAATTCACCCCTAAAAGCTTAAGCTTACAAGTTATGGCCCAAAAATAATTTTATATTCTAACCTAGAAATTTAACATAGTATAGAGCCAAAGGTCTCAAGTTCAAATCCCAAGTATCTCCAGCATAAGAGTAAAAAAAAAAAAAAAACTATGCTAAATTAACTCCACACAACAAAACAAATAAGCTTAAGGGTGAGGGGACGCATTAGAATATAAAAGGCAAATTAGAATATTAAATAATTCTTGGTCCATAAGGCCCATAACCTACAAGGTTAAGCTTTTAGGCCAGTTGACAATCAGAAATTTAACACATTAAAAATGAAAAATCTTGTTTAACAAATCCCAAGAAACCTTGAAACTACACAATATTTTATAGCCTGCAATTGCAGTCTCACTCTTTAAACAGAAGATATCCAAAAGTCAAAGGTGCAAGTATCACAACCATCACTGATATCAAAAAACTAATCCAAAAAGCAGAAACAAATACTAACTAGCAAAAATGGCAGCATGGACAGAACAACATGCAGATGACAATAAGGCATGGTGCAAAAATATCCTAAAACAGTAAACCAGTTGGAGCATTGAATTCCATAACACCTGTTTCAAAAGCTTGCTAAATTGAGCCTTGGAAATGTCAGAAGCTCCTCCAATAGCATTGCCTCTCATATAAAGAGCAATGCCCGACAAAGATTCTACAATTTTCAACAACTATGTAAGAATTACATAAACCACTTCTAAATAAACTTTTTTTTTTTTGATAGAATCTTCCAAATGAACTTCACTGACCCTGAAAAGTAGAAGGGTTTTTTTACCTGTTTTTCTTGCACCGTATTTTTCAAGCTCAGGCTTCTTCAAGTTGAAATATGCTTTATCCTTTACAATAACACCTCTTCCAGCCAAAGCCCAGTTTAGCCCATAAGAAACTCCTGAACCCTCCCTGTAAATAAATGCTGAAAAGATCAATAACTTTGGAAAGCCATAGCAACTTCAAGTGGGCTTCTCACAATGAAACGCTACATATAATACAACCACCTTCTAACAATTTCACAAAATTTTAGAAGCAAGCACGATTTCCAAAAAGTTTGATATATATGGACATCATCACTATCAATAGCCTTATCCCAACCATCCGGGTAGGCTTTATGAATCTTGTTTCTTCAACTAATCTTGACCAATGCAATCTATAGTGTTTAACTCTAACATATTCAAATTGTGTTGATATTCCAAAAAAAGAAGTAGAATCTGGTTCAAATTAAAGTTTTCCAAACACCTTAACAAGAAACAGAATTATCATTGAATTTGACTAGCAATTTACGCTAGCTATGGTGGATTTATTATATTAGTAAGTTATTTACTAGTTATGCTTTATACAAATAAAGAGATAAATACAAACATATGAAAGATACCTTTCTCGGCCTTTTGGCAAAGATCAAGTGTATAGGCATATGAAAGATACCTTTCTTGGCCTTTTGGCTAAGATCAAGTGTACAGACATCTGAAAGATACCTGGGAAAGACCACTGTTTCAGCTTCTTCATCAGCAAATGCTGTCGGAACTGCATACTGAATAATATCAAGAACATTATATGAGGCCTAACTTATGTGCCACCTTTGATGTTTGGTAAGTGCAATCAAATAGTACATGATATATTTAGCATTCAATTAGCAATCAGCTATCTAAATTGTTCGTGAGCTGTAGAAGCCAAATAGAATCTGTAAATTCCACTATTCATATGATAGACATGAAGACATTTGGATACTTTGTCCAGAGAAATTAAAATGTCAGCTATTTGTTTTCTGTTAGCTTTAAGGTTAACGTTATAGATCACATCATATACAAGTTTCAAACATTAAACTAATAATATTTCAAATCCTACACAACATTCAACATTAAAACTAACTTAATGTCACATCCCACACACATTTCAAAATAAGAAATTAACTCTATTTTACATCTTATGCAAATATTGAAATAAAACTAATTTTATTTCAAATCTTTCACAAATATTAAAACAAAAATATCACATGAAAGGTTATTTTTTACTCTAATTAAAAGTAACCCCACAAACAAACAACCCATAGAGATAAAATAGCCCATGCCATTGCATGCAATTATACTTACAACCACCATCCAAACAATGTGAAACATGAAAATATTATAAAATTCACAACATAAATTTACTCAATAAATGTAATAGCTAAGGTCTAATTCAAATACTTAAATCTTTTTGTTGTAGTTCCTATATAGCTTGAAGGACAATAGATCTTCATTCAGAGAAAAACTTCCATTCTTTTATTCAGACAAATTTTTTTGAGTAATAATTGACAGATATTTTGGAAATAAAATGAACAAAGAAAGGACTATCAAATTTGCGAGCTCCTTAAAACAGACAGATCAACTGCATATACATTAATTACTTATACCCAAGAACAATCAGATAATTTAACACTTTCAAATGGCAGTGTTTTCCCAAGTTTACGATACTTTAAGTTAATAAATCTAAAATGGCAAGTACAAAGTATTCCTGAATATATCCAGGAATGTAAAGCCTAGCTGCTCTCTAGAAAGCTTCAGTTTAGGCAGACAAAGAATCAATATTTTCCACTTTTTAGAGGCACTTCTCCAAAGGCCAGATTGGGCTTAATGATCTCTAGTAGTTTTATTTAACCCTACCCTTGAATAATGAGTTATTCAGTTTACCTCCTGTCTTTAACATTTTTAACACAGATCTCAAACAGATGTTTCACCCTACCCACTGGTTTTAACCAAAGGTAGCTACATTATCGTTCTCCTAATAGCCTTCTGTAGAAATGAAGAACATTTTGTAGTTCAGCAACCATAAAGCTAACCTTCTTTGAAAGCAAAAATACGATCTATAATCATCATATGAAGAAAAGTCCAATAATGAACAGAACAAAATGTTGCAATATATACCTTTTATTAAATAGATCAGTAAAATTGAGAGCATTTTCATAGCAGCAAAAGGTATTCATCTATGTTGTTAGGGAAGTAATATCTGGGATCTCAAGTTTGGTCCAATATACAAGTAATAGACAACTATTAACACAAAGGCCTGAGCCAATGAGTAAAGACCAACACTTATACATTAACACCACAACTTTTGAAGAATTCACTAATGTGAGATTATTCTCAACTATTCTTGTGTGTATTTAGCAATCTTCCCCTCACGTGAGAATTCTAACCGCACTGGATCTACTCCCCCTCTTACAGCCAACCATTAAGTGCATGTTAACCAAGAGCTCACCTCTCACAAATGGGGACCAATGTAAGAAAAATGTTCCCCGGCATCTCTTAACCATATTGAAGAGGCAAGATCCATGGGAGCTAACACACCAGCACCATGATCTTAGCCAAATCATTAGCTCTAATATTACTCAATAGGGGAGTAATCTCCTGGGGGCCCAAGTCAAGCTCAATATACAAGAAATGGACATCTATCAACCCAAAAGCCTAGGCCTATATCTTTAAAAAAAAAAGGCCTACAACAATGGGTAACTGCCAAAAATTATATTTTAACACACCAATGTCAATGCGGGACTATTCTCAATTACTCACGTGTACTTAACGGGCTTACAAAAGAAAATAACCACAATAACAAGCTAATAGGAAGAGTCATGTTGAATAAAGATAATCATTTCACTCAAATACCAAAAAAAGAAGAAAATCAAGATCTTGGAGATACTTTATTGAGATGCTCAGCTGGATCCTAAATCCAGCTTTCCCCTCAAAACCATCGCAGTAATTAAAAATATAGGAGGAAGTAATCCATTTTGATCTAAAACATAACAGAAAAGGAATCTGGATAAACGAAACTAGCGAAAGAGAAGAGGCGGAGAACTGAGGAGAGCTCACCGTTCTGGCGAGAAGAAGGAAAGAATTGGTGGGACTCCTCGATCTGGAACAAGCAAGAGACGACTGCGAAAGAGCTCTAAGAACAGCCGATCTCATATTCGTAGATTCAAGAAGACGAGCGGGGATGAGAGATTGGCGCCTTCAGGCTTCAGCCCTCCAGGAATGGCGAGCCAAGCATGGAGCCGCAAGGAAGAAGATGGGTTTGGGAGCAGTATTGTAGGGAAGCTCGATCAGTCGACCAGATAGTCTGATAGAGGCCTATCGGCCGTCTGATTCAAAAACTTGAGTTTCGATCCCTCAGTTTGGAGGGTATTTTACTTTGATCCTTATGCTTTTTTATTACATTGATCCTTATGTTTTTGAATGATCTTATTAAGGTCCAATTCATATTCTTTGAATAACTTTGTTAAAGTCCAATTTTTGAAATTCTATTACCCATGGGTAGGGCTGGTTACCGGTCCGGTTCCAACCGGTTCCGAATCTGGTTTGAACCGATTAGCCTACCTTGGATCCGGTCCGAGTCCGGTCCAGATCTATATATTTGGGTCGGGTCGGGTTAATCAGGTAAATTAATTTAAAAATATATTTTTTATGTATTTTATAAAAAATATATATATATTTTGTAATATTTCTGACAAAATTAATATAAAAAATCTAAGAAATTTTATTAATATTAACGTAATTATTTATAAAAAATAATTACAGTTCGTACAAATATTTTACAAAAAAAATTATTCGTCGTAATTATAAAGAATTTTTCTCGAGTATTCCTCCTCTTCTTCTGAACTATTATCCATAAATTCGTCCACAAAATTATATTGTTGATTTCAGGACTCAGCAGCAAACCAATCCTGTAGACAGGTAAGCATGTAAAGAGTTGCAGGAGACAAACTACTTCTGTAATCTCCTACTATTCTTCCTATGGTGGAAAAGGCTGATTCAGAAGCTACAGTTGATCCTTGTGCTGCTAGTACATCTCGTGTTAAAGCAAATAGAACGGGATATTATTTTGATGAGCTTTTCCACCACTCCAATAAGCTCATATCATCATCAAATTTCTCCCCGAGATGTAAATAAAACTGCAATTCGTTCAAATTTATAGGGGGTTTACTTTGTGGTGTAGATTGCTCTCCAACAGTTGCTTTTCCTTTATCTGTAGCAACAGATTTTTTTGCCGCCGCTGACCTAAGAACGTTGAAAATGTTGAGCTTTTTCTGTGTTCCTGTTTGACTTTCCACATGTTTGACATTCCTGCTCGCAACCTGCTCACTATAATAAAGAGAAAATAACTCTTGGAGAGTTGTAAAAACTGATGCTTTTTCGGTATCAATTTAAATTATGTTTTCACATATTCAATTTGTATATAATATCATCAATATTTTCATAACAATTTAAATCATATTTTTGTTAACTTTATTTAATTAACACAGATATAATTGGAATCGTGATTGAGGTAAAACCATTAAGAATGTTTACAAGGCCCAACAATTCTACAAGAGCTGTTCGAGAAATCATTCTAATTGATGAAAAGTAACTAAGTAATTTTATATGGTCCTGATATGTGGATTGTTTTTTCTAATATGAACACTTTTATTAGTTTAAAATTTATATGCATATCATTATGGGATGATATTGCCAAGATTCAAGGACAGATGATATCAGAATATTTCGCAACCACGCTACCAACTATATCGGCAACAAGATTAAGACGAACTGCATATAGAGGTAAATTTGTAAAAACTTCTAAATGCTTATCATATACGATTTTTTCATAATCCGATTTTTATTCTTTACAATTTTTAAGAATTATCTCTATCAACAATATCATCAACTACTATTTGCAAAGTAGAACCATTTCTTTTGTACCTGCTGAATACGTAATGCTGAATCATAAATTTTGCCCTATATACAACATATTATTGTTACTGTAAATTAAAATTAAATATTGTATTCTTATTAATGAATAACATGTGACGTTACCTCTCGTTTCAAATTTTCCAAGTCATTTGCTATTATATTTGTTATTAATTCAGCTTGTTCGCCAAATACTGTTGTAGAAGTTTTTGCTGTCTCATCATATATTATTAATTCAGCTAACAACCTGCAAAATATTAGGTTACAACATAACATGTATGTAAAGATATATAGAATATACATACGTATATGTAGGATATTAAAATGCAAATAAAATCAAATTATATGTGATAAATTTTACTTTACATTTATATAAGCTCTTTATCTTGATGCTGCTTTTGCTCTATTGCTACAGTATGGACAATAAAATATTTCGTTGATGGAGATCTCTATTTTTTATTGCAGAAGTTGCAAGCAACATATGATCGAATTTTGAGGGACTTGATCTATACTTTCAATTCATATATGCTTGTCTAGATGAATTTATAATAAAGATTTAGAATTGAAGACCGAGATAAATAAATTTCAAGGCTCTTCATCAGTTCGACCGCTCAAGAGAACGGCTTAAAAAAGCCCAAGAAAAAAGCTCTTTACTTAGGCCTAGTTGAAAAGTCAAAATCCCATGCAGAAAATTAAAACAATAATTAAATGCATATTTTTATTATATATATTTAATTAATAATAATAACTTAAAGAATGTGACATGAAAATTTATGGACCAAGGAGATTTAAGCATAATTGACATTTATTTTCAGGAATTTTTTTTTCTTTACACTACATCCATTTTTTTTTATTTTTAGAACAATACTATTGATTGTAGATTATTTTCCATTTCTATTTGAAACCATTAGATCGAAATGGATAACATAATCTAATTTGTTTGAATTAACAAAAATATTTATACATAAAATTTTAACTAAGAGATCAAAAATTGAATCGACTTTAACGAGGATTAAGCTTGAATCAAAAATAAACGAGTTGGGCTTAGCTCAAATCGAACTTTTCTCGTTCAAATTTTGGATTAGATTGAGATTGAAACTTTCAATTTAATTTTAAAATGAGATTAAATCGACTCAAAATCGGATTATTAACGACCTTAAAATAAATTCAACTTTTTTATCTTTATGTCGTGATTCTTATATAAAAATTCATTTATAGAGCGGTATTTTTTTAACTAAGAGAACTCAGATTCGAACCTTCTAAATGCAGGAAAAATTAAAAAAAAAATTCTTCTATAGAAAACGGCCATGTTTAGCGCGAGAACTAAAATGATACTAGTTTAAAAAATAACCATAATAATAATAAATAATTTTTTTAAATTATTCTATATAAATTCTAATATAAAAAGTATTATTTTACTTCACATACTCAATAATTTTTAATGAAAATATTAACTTTATTTCACATCCTGAATCAAAATATTAGATTCGAATATTTTGGTCTAGGATGTGAAATAAAGTTGATATTTTTATTGAAAATAATTGAGTATGTGAAGTAAAATAATATTGTGGAGTAATTCTATTTAGGCCTTAAGCTTTTCTTACTTGAACACAAAAATTCACAAATCTCAAAACATGCCATTCAGGTCCATAAAAAATATTAAATGAGACATCGTGGTCCTTCTGTGACAGAATCTATTATATATTATAAAAATGACAAAAATACTCATTCTTAATCTATTAATTTTCAAAATATGCCATTGATCATGGCTGCGTGTAAGCAGGCCTAGAGTGCCGGCAGTCGACAGTGCTGCCGCGACTTTCTGGCACGGTGGCCGCAGCGCGCCGCCTCGCGCTCAAACGCCCTGCGCGCAGGCATCAACGTGCTGCCTGCCGCGCTAGCGTCTACGCCCAGGTAGCCGGCAGCATGCGGTCGCAGGAGTCAGCGCTCAGGGCGTTAGCGGCGAACGCCGATGCGAGGGGCCGCATGCGGATGCCCGCGTACAGGGCGACCTGCGCATGGCCACCTTGCGCATGGGTGTCCGCACGCCGACTTCTGTGCGAGCGGCTATGCTTGCGCGCAGACACTGGTGACCGCACGCTGCCGGCCACCGGCTCTCGAGGAGGCGTGCAGGTAGCCTGTCCGCGAGAGTAAAATCGTAATCGAAAAAATATTTAATTTAATTTAATTTTAATTTTTTTGATAAAGTAGCAGTATTTTAAACGAAAAATGTTATGTTAGACCTGATTGGAGTTTTTTAAAAATAAGTAGGGCACTGATGAACTATATAGTAATTATTGTGTACCTGGACGATATGTTTTGACGTTTATGGACCTGGACGGTAAGTAGACAAACCTTAGAGGCCTAAATAAAATTACCCCTAATATTTTTTATATTAGAATTTATATAGAATAATTAAAAAATTTATTTATTATTATTATTTTTATTTTTAAATTAATATTATTTTGAATCTCACACTAAACAGAGCCTTTGTCATGTAGGTTTTCAAATTGAATTTAAGTTTGTATTCATCAGATCACGGAGAATTTTGCAATAATTATCTCAGGAAGCAACAAGGTGGAAGCCACGTGTAGCACTCTGAGTGGCAGAAAATCATGTTCCTGAAATGGCTTTCTACACCTATTTTCGGATTGGCTGAGCTCTGTCATCCGCTGCTTCTCCATCGCCAAAAATATGCTGCTATCTACTTATGTAATACCAAAATTACCCTCAAGGGCTGGTAATTATGTTCCTTTTTTTCTTAAAAAATTTATGTTCATTTCTTATTGAATATAAATATAAATATGATACATTTTTAATATTCTATAATTTAAATTTATACATACTATCCACTTTAATTTTTAAAAACTAACTTAGTAATTTTTAAAAAAATTTCTGTCTCAGTATTATTCTAACTCAAGTACTGTAAAGTTTTCTATTATTAAATCTAAAAAATTAATTTAAAATTAAATAAATTTTAATTAATTTAAAAAATAAGTTTAAATTTGAGTCATAATTAATTCACTCAAACTTGACTTGTTATCAATCCAATTACCCTTATGTATTCACATCAAGTGTATGATAGCCTCACTAATAAATTTCAAATTTATAATTTTAAATTAAATTATCATTATTTTGCAAGTAACTAAATATTCTTTATATTATACATATTTGTGTCCATATATAAATTTTTTCACATAATTTTATATTAAACAAGTGTAAAATTAAATTTTTTATGTGAATATTTTTATATGCAATCTTGCTGCATAATTTCAAAAATTGATCAATATAAAATACAAAAGATGAATTATGAGTTTAATTTCTTGAATTTTTTTAATGAGTTAGAATTTAATATATTTAATAGATTAGTAGATTAAGCTCAAATTTATATTTAGGCTATTATTCTTTTGACAATAAAATTTCTATTATTTCTATATATATAAATAAAAGTAGATGATAGAGGATATATAGCTATTAAAGACAACTCTTTTTTAATAACTCAATAAAATAACTAATAATTTTTAAATAAGGGTCTCTCGTAGAAAAGTGATTGTAGTCATGACTGCAAGACTATTTTAAAATCTCGATTCAATCTCAATTTTTTTTATAGAATTAGATTTTAATTCTTGAAACTATAGAATTACTAATACGGATGTTGATCTAAGATTTGCATGTAACCAATCAAATATATGTATCTTTGAAATCAATTTTATTTTAAATCGAGTAAAATGTGAGTGATTGTCTTGTTAGTTTTGAACTTCAAAAATAAATTTACTCCGGTAATAAGCGCAAAAGTGTAGGGCCATTGCAGTAATTCAATACTTCTCAGGGGCTTCAATTGGATCCTGTCATGCGGTTCGCACGTGGCAACAGATAGGAACAGTCTGCGTCACCTACCCTTGATGTTCGGAATAATAACGAAATTACCCCCTGTTTGACTCTGTGCGGACAATTGTTATTTTAAAAAAATATGAGGGTATTTAACCAATTAACCCCTCGTTCGCCATTTAAAATTAATTTCCCCCGTCGACTCGAGCCGCCGTCCCCGGAGCGCCGTTTCCGTCGCCGCCGTGTCCCAACCACCGTCGCCGGAGCTTCTGATTCCGCTTTCTACTAGGAGTTTCCTCTTTATTGTTCTCTCTTTTTCAAGCTTATTGTCTTTCGTCTATGGTTCTTTCGTGGAGATTTTGCTTTCGGTTGAAACCCTAATCCCGGGCTTCGGCTGTTGGATACGCGGAGATATTGGGAAAGGCAGCGGTATGGACGGGGAGTCCGGCGGAGGCGGTACAGGTGGGGGAGTGACGGTCGCAGCTTCGTCTGCTTCGTCGGTGAGCGCGACTCTGAACGGAAGCGCGCCTCCGCCGTTCTTGAGCAAGACTTACGATATGGTGGACGATCCGGCGACTGATGTGATCGTGTCTTGGGGGCCGGGTAACAATAGCTTCGTTGTTTGGAACGTGCCGGAGTTCTCGAGGGATCTTCTTCCCAAACATTTCAAGCACAATAATTTCTCGAGCTTCGTTCGCCAGCTAAACACTTATGTATGATTATTTTCCTTCTCTTACTTCATGAATGGCCGAGGTTCTTGTATGAATAAATTAGTTAAAGTCTAAATCCAGAAAATATGTGAAGAACCTGTTTTTGCAGTGTTTCGCGTCATTTTACTGTTTTATGCCGTGCGACTTCAGGACAAATGAATTACCGTGTACTTAGTTACTTTTGGCTCTAATGCAGTTTGCTTTGTATTTTTTAAGCCATTAAATTTGGTTTCCTTATGACATTGGACAAGTCTAATAGATTTGTAAGTAACTTCTTTGATTTTTAAGTTTTTATCAACATTATTATTTTTATTCAATTTAATCGCAGTTTGAATTAATGGCAAAGGCTTAAAGAACAACTTTTTCCATGATAGGGCTTTGTTTGATCTAACCTCTGAAAAACATGTAATTACTTGTTCTCGTATGGCTTTAATCCCATTGATATGCCTTCTAAACAAACATTGGCCTTCCCATACCATCTCCCATTCCCAAGTTGTAAGAGAGACAGAAATAGAGGTGACGCTGAACTTACTGCAGACTTGGGTAATAAGCCAACATTTTATTGCTGTTCTATACTTTCTTTCACTCCTTTATTAGAGAGATGGAGGGAAAGCATTGCGGCAGTTGGTGTTAACTAGCTGGTAAAGAAGTCTTGTTGAAAAGGATGACATAACAGTAATTTTATTACCGTGCAAAACAACGCTCGAGGCATTTGAACCTGAAGACCCTGTTGTGTACATAGGGCAATGATTTTGGGGAAGAGCTAGTTTCACTCCTCTAAAATATGGGAGAGGGAAGTGTAGACAATGCTAACATTGGCGATGTTTCGCTATTCGTAGCCTGAGTCTCTTATTCCTACATTTGCACCTCACTAGGAGAGCTTTATTGCCATCATCTGTAATAGAGAGGTGGCGTGTTGTGATCCTATTGGGGCAATTACATCATCTTTGAATCAATTGGTGGCATACGAGTGTGATACATAGAGCTAAAAATGTTAAGGCTAATGAGAAGAATTGGAGAAGAATGAATAAAGAGAGTGAGAGGAAATGCTTGTTAATTTTGTTGAAAATATTAAAGGAAAGAAAACCTGTAGTTTACTGTATTGATACTGTCTAATCTGTGTTTCTGTTTTTGAGCTTCACCACACATTCGAGTTGTATCACATGAGTGCTACCATTATCCTTTGCTAAGATAAGATTTTTTTTCTTCTTTCCTTCTCCCTCCTATTTTCACCTTCCATCTCTTTCTCTCCCATCTCTATTTTTTTGGACTTCTTTATTACATTAGGTGAATTTTGGAGACAGATGCTTTCATTTTAAATTTATGCTTGATCTTTTTTTAGAACCAATGTTTAAATATACAGGTGATATGTTCTTGTGAACTTGAGAGCACTTTATGTGGTTGTTTTGGAAACATGCTGAGTCTTACATGCCAATGAGGCTTGAATTATGAATTACGATATTATGTTCTTCAATCGTATATTCTTCAGTTGCTGGCCATCATCTTTATAGGGTTCCTGGTGACTTCGCATTTTTATCATTTTCGATATGTTCGGGACTAAGCACAATATTTGTTTTTAGCATCTTGAAATTATTATTTTCTTAAAATTCTCTTGTGAAGGAGTATCTGCTAGAGAGATCAGTACTAGAACTAATGTTAACTTTGACTTTGAGGTAAGATCTAGTAGCATGTTTTAAGTTCATACAACATCATCCATAAAATGCAGAATTAGTAAGTTGGAATTGATGATCTTCGCTTACACAATCAACCCGATGTTGCATGCTACCGTTGTGAATCTGTGACACTTGTATACTTGTGTTAACTATCATATCCAATTGTCTAATAAATAAAGATGTATATTCTCTCATGCAAAATTTTAACAAGCATTTGCAGTCATTATCATCCTCAACAGGAATTGCGGCATTACTAGGTCCTTGTACCAGTTTGTCAAATAATTTTGATTGAAACATTTTCGATCAATTTGAATAATGCTATAGATAATTGATACTAGCATCTCTAATGTTTTATAAATAGGAACCTCAATTATTTTATTTTGCCACATTTGTATATGAGGTAATTTTTGACTATCGAAAGTTTGCCATTATAACAAAGCAAGAGATGAATTGTGGGACTTGGCATTCTTTGCAAATTCTACTAGTCAGTCCTAAACATGGATGCACCTTTGGATCATAACCTGTAAACATGAATATAAACTAAACCCCTCTAAACATAGCCACAATGGATAATCTAAAGGAATCAATTTCGAATAACAATAATATCAAACTCAACATAGCACAAGAACATTAAACATGAACAATGTTAAATAGTTCAAATTTTTCACGTAGACTACATTAAAAAACATTAAATAATTTGAAATAAAAAAATTCAAAAAAGTCAATGTCAGAGCTTAAAATTCAGAGGAACAAGGATTCAGATTTTTGGACAATTGTAGGCTATTTTGCGTTGATGAGAACTGCAGAGTCAATTATTATTGATATTAGTGTTATGCTACATGAAAATGATGTACATGTATGTTTTTTAGCAGGATGTTGTGGTGGTCTTTTAGAAATAAGAAGATGTGAATTGTCCTAAAAAATAGGCTATGTTATTAGCTGCCATTATATTCAGTTCTACCTTTCATTTGGTTTGCATGTCATCCTTGAGGTTATTACTCTCATTTGCAGCTAAAACTTCGTGATCTCAAATTGTTTCCAAGTGTTTTAACTTGTCTGATTCATTTGTACTGGGCGATGGGTGTTTATATTGGGGGAATAAGGTAATAATCTGGACTTAGCTGTTAGACCGTTGCTCACAATTGCTTTAACCAAATTTAGATGAAGGTGGGTGTAAAAGTTAAAGAAAGGTGAGGTGGTATAGCTTGTGATTGTGAAGAGAGGGAGGAGAGACTGAAATTGACATTAAAGCCCTGTTTGGTAGAAGGATAAAAAAGATAGTTTGATTGAATTTTTTGGCTTTTTTTGAAAAATATGTATGATATGAAATAAAATGATCTAGTTATATTAAGACTTGTGTTGGATGTGAAATAAAGTTGATTAATTTATTGAAAATTATATTGGATGTGAAATAAAGTGATTGTTTAATGTTGGAATTTATGTAAAATGAGATAAAATAATTTTTAAATTTTTTTTGAATAAATTAAAGTTTTTTGCCATAACTATTTTAGCCATGATTTTTTTTCCCTAGCCAAACATGGCTTAAGGTGTATATTCATGTCCATGATTAAACTCTGCTCACGTAAAGAAAGGTGAGTATAGCTTGTGATAGTGAAGAGAGGGAGGAGAAGACTGAAATTGAAATTAAACATGATCATTAGATGAGAACTTAGTCACTTGCATTTGTAGAATACCATTGCTCTTATAGAAAGTATTTCTTGAAATAGAGGTGATGGAGAAGAGAAATTCATATAGTTGATTTTCGCTAGTTTGGAAGGTGGCCTATCCTTTTTGTTTTAGTTGTTCTAACTGTAGTGACAAAATAAATTCTGTGATATCTACAATTCTTGGGGAGAATATCCGTTTGTATTTTCTGCTCTTTTTTAGTAATTATATACTGGATTAAAATCATTAAATTGATACTGATTATCTTGGTTGTTGTTGTATCAGGGCTTCAGGAAAGTCGACCCAGATCGATGGGAATTCGCAAATGAGGGATTCCTGAGGGGCCAAAAGCATTTGCTGAAGAACATCAACCGGAGAAAACCCTCCCACGCTCACAGCCAGCACTCAACACTGCCGCCTGTTGCACCCAATAATGTGGGAGCTTGTGTTGAGGTCGGCAAGTTTGGGCTTGATGAAGAGATCGAGAGGCTCAAGAGGGACAAGAATGTGCTCATGCAGGAACTGGTCAGACTGCGACAACAACAGCAGGCTACAGATCATCAACTCCAAACATTAACGCAACGGCTTCAGGGTATGGAACAGCGCCAGCAGCAAATGATGTCGTTCTTGGCCAAAGCCATGCAGAGTCCTAGCTTCTTAGCTCAACTGGTGCAGCAAAATGACCACAATCGCAGAATCGTCGAAGTTAGCAAAAAACGGAGACTGCCAAAACAAGAAAACAAGTTGGAAGGAGATGTCGGCTCATCACCAGATGGTCAGATAATCAAGTACCAGCCGCTAATGACTGAGGCGGCAAAGGCAATGCTAATGCAGATTCTGAAGTTTGATTCTCCAAGGCTGGAATCTTTGGGACACGAGGATTTTTTTATGGAGAACTTTCCTCCCGCACATCTCAGCGATTCTTTGAGTAGAAATTCTGGGGTTACTCTCAAGGAGGTCCCTTCAAGTTCTGGTTTTCCCTCAATTCAATCTTCTCCCACCGGAGCTTCAATTCCAACTTCAGAAATTTCAGACGTGGGTTTACTCCCTGTTGTTCCAGAGCCAATGTCTTCCAGCTCTACGAGTTTAGATGCATCTGAATTCACAACAATTCCAGGAGTAATACCTAATGATGGCAGCTTCAACGTTCCAGTCAATGATTCACAAAATCCGTTCCTCAATCCAGTTGCAGGAGCTGTTGACGGGCCGGTGCCGATCGAAGCTGACAAGTTCTCTTTTGATTCGGAGATCGATATCCCAATCGATGACGACTCAAAGCTTCCTTGTATCAACGATTCATTTTGGGAGCAGTTCCTCGTCGAGAGCCCTCTGCCTTCTGATGTCACTGAGGACCTCGACTCGAGCATCCAGGACTCGAAGGACATGCATCCAGAGTCGGGGAATGTTTGGGATAGTGCTCAGAACATGAAGAATCTCACTGAACAGATGGGGCTTCTCTCATCAGAGGCAAATAAGTGAACTGATAGCTGAAGAATGGATTTTTTAGCTCATTTGCTCTCAATTTACTGGCTTGAGACCCCCTTGTTTGGTATCTATCTCAGAATGTTTATATAATGTTTAATCCTGTTTCCTTTTTCTGCCCCTCAGTTTTGAAATATCCAAGAGTTTTCATGGGGAGTTGTTCTTTGTGATTCTAAATAGAAAGCATATTTTGATCTCTTTATTATTCTCTTTTTGTTGCTTGACTGAAAGAGATGAGCTTCTCCAACTTGAGCAAATGTACACTTTTGAATGAATACTGTGTAGACTTAGAATTTACATCAAAGGTGAAAAAGGTTAAGATATTGTGTACATTTGCGGTATGATTGAAAATGTTTAATTCTATTCATGTTTGACACTTGTATTTTACATTTTATCGATTTATTTCTCATCTTACACGTGTTTTGCATTTTAGAAAGTCAATCAAAACTTTTAGATCGAATCATGGGCTGGTAGGCTCGTGCGCTGAGAAAGAGTTCGATCAGACTTTTAGTTCTGCCTTTGAGTTGGCTTGATTTTGTGGTTAACTTTGGTCAGCATAAACTCTTCTCTACCCCAGGAATTAGGTTCAAATCCTGCTTATTTTTTAAAATATTTTTAATTAAATTAATTTTGACTCGATTTTGAATTAAGTTCGAGTTAGTTTTAGATTCGTATGGGTGTTAGATGTTGCTGGAATCTGAGAATAACTTTTGGTTTAGTTTTTTTTTTTTTTTTTTTGATAAAACTTTTGGTTTAGTTATTGCTTCATTTATATATTTTACATGCTCATATTTCTCATGTTACAGATATATACATCTTTTTGAGAAAATAATGAAAATAATGAATTTAAGAGATTTTTAATTCATGTATCTTTAAATTATTATTTATTTTATTAAATATTATTATAAAAAAATAATAATTATAAATTAATTTAATATCATAATTTTCTGTTATAATTAAATAAAGGGTAAATAGCATCTGGGTCCCTCTAGTTTGGTCGTATGTGCAAATAGGTCCCTCGAATATTTAAATGAAGCAAACTGATCCTCTAATTTGATGAAATATGCATATAGGTTCTTGACCGTAACAGACGTTAGAAATTATTTTCTCTCTCCTCCCTCTGTCTCCTCCCTCTCTCTCCTCCCCGCATCTCTCTCTAACGCAGGCGGGCGCGGAGGCTGGCAGGCGGGCGGGCTGCGATGGCGGCGAACAGACGGGCGGGCTGCGGAGGATGGCGCGCGGGCGCACGTGCGCGCTGGTGCGGGGCGGCACAGCGCGCTCTGGTGCGGGGGCGCGCGAGGGGTGAGCGTAAGGGCAGGGCGCGCGTGAGGGCGGCGGGCGGGGGCGGCAGGGAGCGCCGGCAGGGAGCGCGGCGCAGGCGCGCGGGCTGCGGGAGCGCGCGGTGCAGGGCGGGCGAGCGCGCGGGCGCAGGCGCTCTGGCGCGACGGGCTGCGGGGCGCCGGCGCAGGCGGGCGAGCGCCGCGCGCCTGCGCTCCAGCGCCGCGCGCAGGCGGGCAAGCGCCGCGCGCAGGCCTCAACGCTGCCGCTCGCCAGCCTGCGCCGGCGCTCCGCAGCCCGCGCGCCTGCGCCAGCGCCGCTCGCCCGGCCCTGCGCCGGCGCTCCCGCAGCTCGCGCGCCTTGCGCGCCCTCCAAGCGCCCTGCGCCCCGCCGCTCGCCTGCCTGGCGCCGCGCGTCTCAAGCAGCTCGCGCGCCTGCGCTGGGCTGCGAGGTCGCCCGCAGCCCGCGCGCCAGAGCACCTGCGCCGCGGCCCGCTCGCTCTGCACCGCGCCGGGCGGCTCTCGCAGCCAGCGCGCCTGGCGCCGCTCGGCCTAAGCCGCGCTGCGCCGCCCTGACGCGAAGCCTGCCACTTGCGCTTCACCCCTAGCGCGCTCCCGTCGCACCAGCGTGCGCGTGCGCCCCACGCCCCGGCGCGCATCTCTCCGAGCCATGCCCGCCTGCCCGCTGCCGTCCGCAGGCCCCTGCCCTGCCAGCCTCCGCGCTCCAGTGCTCTGGCGTTAGAGAGTGAATGCGAGGAGGAGAGAGAGAGATGAGGGAGGAGAGAGAGAGGGAGGAGAGAGAAAATAATTTCTAACGTCTGTTACGCGAAGGACCTATATGCATATTTCATCAAATTAGAGGACCAGTTTGCTTCATTTAAATATTCAAGGGACCTATTTGCACATACGACCAAACTAGAGGGACCCAGATGCTATTTACCCTTAAATAAATATTTAAATATCATTCAAATTTAAGTAATATTTAAATACTTTTTAAAATAATAATTTTATTATTTTTTATAATCCTTTTTAAATAAATAAAGTAATTAATTTCTTCAAATAATGCGCTATACTTTATTATTTATGTTAATTGATAAAACGGCCCATGGCCCATGGGCTGCTTATTGGACCGGTTCGACCCGGTTCGATCCAGAACTGGTTGAACCGGACCGGTTCTAACCGGTTCCGGGCCGCATAACAGGTCCGGAGTGGTTCTGCGTAAGCAGAACCGATTATTCGGTTCGAAACCAGACCGGTTCCGTTGAACCAGAACCGGTTCGGTTCAATTTTTTTAAAAATATATATATATATATACACATATTGGGGGCAGTGCCGCGCGGGCGCTGCCCCTGCCCCCATGCTATCTGGCTGCTGCCAGCTGCAGATATTATAATTTTTTTTTTAAATTAAACGGTCACTTGACTGTTGCAATTTGCAAACGGTCAAATGACAGTTTTAAATTCTAAATTAACTGTTTTAAGATCATTTTAGACTTTTTAACATGTATTAAACTTTCTATAAATAGTACAATTTTTTGATGATAATTCTTACAATTTTCATCAATTAATTCTGTTCTTCTGCTCTATCAAAAAACCTGCAAATATATTTTAATGGTTTCCCAACGTCGATTCTCTGGCGTTTCTTCCTCAAGTCGCGAAGGGAATATTGATCCGAAGTATGTTCCGCAACTCGATCGTCTTCCTGCACTCGGTGAGAACTTTGACGAAACTTCAGAACCTGATCTCGATCTATCTGCGGAACATGATCCTGAGGCAAGTGGAGATGTTGGCACCGGCATTGACCCGTCAACGCAGTCATCAAGTATCTCTAATAAGTCTCTGACAAAACGCAGAAAGGTATGTGATTTTTTGATTTACAAATTAAACCGAATAGCAATTCGGAGAGACCTGAATATGTCGCTATTTGTAAAATTTGTAAAAATCAATATTCATATAAACAAGGTGGTACCGGTGGCGGGACTGGTACATTTAAAAAACACCTAGTTAGATTTCGTAAGTTTGATGAAAAAACTTGTAAACCTACTACTATAAAGCCAACCCAAACACAACTCATTCCACATAATGGATCTATGTCGTGGGCTTTTAAAAATGATAAAGCACGTTGAGGTTTAGTTCGATTTGTAGTACGAACCGAACAGCCATTTACTATATGTGAAAAAGAGGGATTTTTAGAATATATTGTTCAATATTTACAGCCTCAATATACTCGTATTTCTAGGCATATATTTAAAAAAGATTGTATGTCAATGTACGAAGAATATAAGAAATCTCTTATTCAACACCTCAGTAATATTAGTTATAAGATTAGTTTAACATTCGATATTTGGACTAGTATTACTGGCACGAGTTATTTAGTCGTTACTTGTCATTGGATCGATGGACAGTGGGGAATGCAGAAACGGATATTATCATTAGATGTATTAGATGAGGCCCATACGGGTTCAACTATTTTTTCTTATATTCGCAATGTTTGTAAAATTTATGGTATAGAAAATAAAATTTTTAGTATTACTTTGGATAATTCCTCAAATAATAATTCTGTAGTTAATTTTTTACAGTAATTTTTAAGGCCTCCGCTTTATGGTTTTCTTTTTCATGTTAGATGTGCATGTCATATTATTAATTTATGTGTTTTTAGTACTTTTAATTTCGAATATTTAATTATCGATAAATTTAAGCATGTTGCAAAATGAATTCATTTAAATTCAAATGTTAGACATGAATGGAAACATGTTTGCGTAAGTGTTTGAATAAATTGTGTAAAATTTTCATTACCTGTAGAAACTAGGTGGAATTCACTTCATTGTTTATTCGAATCACTTTTACCATATGAAAATTTGCTAACAGCTTTTTACAATTCATATACACTTAATCATGACTTTCAATTATGTTCTTATGATTGGATTTTTTTAAAAAAAGTTTTTGAATTATTGTCCATTTTTAAGGAGTCCACTGAAAACTTCTCAGGTTGTTATTATCCAACTTCACCTATTTTTCTGCCTTATATTTTTCAAATGTTTCAAAAATTTTTAGAGTTTAGATCAGGTTCAATTCTGAAAACTTTTATTGCTGATATGGAATTAAAATTTAGAAAATATTGGGAAAAAATTCCACTGTTATATTCAATAGCTGCTATTCTTGATCCTCGTCAGGGAACCGAAACTATTGAAACTTTTTACGTGGAATATTTTAATTTCTTGGGGTACAGGAAAATATTTTTATACAAAGCTTTGTTAGCCACTGTTAGAAGCAAAAAAGAAATTGCATTAGCTACAGCAACATCTGGTGTAGCTGCTTCCATTTTACCTGGTGGACGAACAGCTCATTCAAGATTTAAAATTTTATTAAACATAGATGAAATTATGACATGTAATATTAGTAAACAATCTTCTTCAGCTGAACTTTTACATCGATCTAAACTTATAATATGGGACGAAGCAATAATGGCAAGAAAAGGATATATAGAAGCTTTACATAAAACATGACCTTCTATCAATAATATATATATAATGGACTGTGATATAATATTTGGTGGTAAAACTATTGTGTTTGGGGGTGATTTCAGACAAGTTCTCCCAATTATTCCAGGGGAAATTGAAGATGTCACTATCAATAATAGTATTGTCATGTCCTTCTTATGGCCACATCTCAGAAAAATGCACTTAACTCAAAACATGAGAGCAAAAAATGATCCAAATTTCTGTAACTATTTGCTTCGAATAGGAAATGGACAAGAATCTGTTATTCGAGAAAATTGGATTAAAATATCAGAAAAAATGATTATACCATACAAAGAAATAGAGAAAGAGTAAATCAAAAATTTAATTTCTAATATTTACAGTAACAATTTGAATAATACTGTAATAGAAAATTTTGTTGATGTAGCAATTATTGCATGTAAAAATGAACATGTCGATAAACTAAATAATATGATTATTGATGAATTTCCAGGAGAACAAAGAGAATATTACAGTTTTGATTCATTTATCGGATCTCATGAAAACACATTAGTCAATATAGACTTTCTCAAGATATAGAAGTAGCTGGTCTACCACCACATAAGTTAAACTTAAAGCAAATTGTCCCATCATGCTACTGCGAAATCTAAATCCTTCATCTAGATTATCGAATGGTACTCGTCTCATATGCAAAATATTTAATACAAATATAATTGATGCTGAAATTATTAGTGGAAACCACAAAGGAACACGAGTCTTACTACCACGAATTTCATTACAATCTTCAGAAATGTCTAACATTCCATTCCAATTTATTAGAAAATAATTTCTAATTCGATTATATTTTGCAATGACTATAAATAAATCACAAGGTCAAACTTAAAAAAAGTTAGAATATATTTACCAGAACCTGTTTTCGCACATGGACAATTATACGTAGCTTTATCACGAACAATATCTAGCAATACAACCAAAATCCTTATTAAACCAACAAATCAAGAAGACCTCCCGACAAATTCAACTAGAAATGTTGTTAGCAAAAAGCTACTTCTTCATTGCAATATATAGGTATTAAAAATAATTAAAAAGATCCATGTCGCAATTTTCAAATTACATCATTTTCAAAAATATTAATATGACATTAAATTTGAATATTATACTCATAACAACTACTAATTATTTGCTTACATATAGTTCTGTATTTGTCTAGCTTAATATATTATTTGATAATTATTGACTCTTTGTAATTGTCAATATGCAATTGATCAAGAAAATCATAGCTTCTACTATTTTCACTAACACTTTCACTACTTTCAGTTTGTATTTGTTTATTTATTTTATATCATTTACTGCAAATGAATTACATGTTTCATCTACAGTTATCAGCCACGTGGTTCTAAGGCAAACAAAGAACGTGATTTTGCACTTGATTCTCCAGCTACTTTCTCCCCTTTAGGTATTTCACGGTCTATGATTTTCATGAGCATATTGTCACCATTTTAAATTAAAGAAATGCTTGTGCTGCTATTAATTTATTTCATATATGCATTTATATTACTTGTACTATTTAACATACTCACTTGTAAGTTAGCTCTTCTTACAAAAATGAGGAGACAAGGAAAAGAACTAGCAGACACTAACAATGATCAATATTCAATTTCAAAAGGTAATCTTCAAACTATTAATTTTTACAGTTCAAACGAAATTGTACATTACATATCTATATATGTAATAGTAATTCTTCAATATATGAAGTTTGTCTATTCAATTCAAATATTAGGTTTAAACTTTCAGGTAATATCTATAATTGCACATTTATTTCTATACAGGTCATATGCTGATAACATCATCAAATATATTATTGTCAACCATTAGCTTAGGAATCATCAAAGACACCTTGAAAGTATTAGTTTCAGATAAAAAAAGCCCCAAGAGTTTCTCGAAATGATACCACTATATTTCAAACGTATATTTTCAGTGATAAAAAGGTAACAAATTTAATTCTCAGTTATTGCATTATGATTACAATACAAATTTGCATTATAAAAATTAATTTTCTCTTTTGCTAGGGAGACCAGATTCAAGCTATTTGTTATGGAAATGATGTTGAAAAATTTGATAATATCCTACAAGAAGGCCTCACTTACTTTATCTCCAACACTATTGTCTCCTTTATAGAATTGAAATACAGAATAGTCCAAAATGACAAGCAGATTAAACTGACATTAAAAACTGAAATTACGAAAGCAAGTGAACATAGCAGCATCCAACAACTAGACATCAACTACACAGTAATAAATGATCTACAGCATATATTTGACAGCTTCAATAACTCACTCAGGTCCATCTATAAAGAAAGCAGATTTGTTTCTAGAGTCAATTGAGTTTATAATAATGTCATAGATCATACGTTGTTCTGAGTTCAATAATGACACAAGATTGAGTTCTTGATTTGAAGGTCGTAATGCTAATTCGTCTTCAATTTCTTTACATAAAGATTCAGTTTTTTGAATACAAATATTTATTAGTAATCTTATATAATCATTGATTTGTTTGCCCATGCCTTGTAAAAATGAATCTATGCTTTTTACTATTTTCTGTAAAATTTCAGTAGAATTATTGATGTTATGTTTGAAATCATCAGTAAGCTCATTATAATAATCGTTGAAAAGAGATGTTGGGCTTTTTGGCATACAAAATACTAATAATGTAGCAAACAATCTTCGAAATGCATTCAGCATTTTGAAGATAGTTGATTCTGTAAGACATTCACAAATGCAATTGTCAGAATCAAGTAATCCTCTTGCAGTTGCAGCATCTTGAAATGACTTGTACTTGATATTTTCATATGTTTGTAAATCTTCAAATGATGTAGGTCCTTTCACATGATTCAGCAATAATCTAAGATAGTAACGTTCACCCTCTGTTGGATTTGCTAAAGCAACTCGGCCAATAACTTGATGTTGTTTTCTTTTCGACCAAATTTTTCCTGATGGATCCCATGTATAATATTCAGGTAAATGTTTATATAAAATATTTTTTGCATTATCATCAGTCATATTTAATTTGAAAAATTGAGTGAGCATTGTTGCTTTGTAGAAGTCAAAAGATATTATGTTTTGAAGATCTTGAGTTTCTTAAAATGTGACAAGTTGTTTATATGGTAAGTGTACTTATAAAGTTATAACAGATAGATGTATTTCATTTAAAGCAAAAGCAAAAATTCTCCACATTGCTTCGGGAGGAGAAATCCATCTGCCTGATTGAAATTATTCAATCTCATCAATGATGAATTCACTATTGTCATTATTTTGTAGGTTAAATATAATTTTATCATTTCCTTTATAAATGTATTTGTACAAATATTTTATAGAAGTTATTGACGAACATATTTCTATATTTAAGTGACAATCAAAACGACTAAGTAAATAAGGGTTATAAGGGACAACCCATCTATTATCTAGTATAGCTTTTCGAACTTTGATCTTTATTCTATTATTTTTTCATCTATAAATAGGATAAGAGTCTTCTGCCTGAGTAGTGTATTCACAATATGACTTTGGATATCTATTTTTGCATTGACCTTTTTTATTCATGCAAATATTTTTGGTATTTTCTTTGTCACAAGGTCCATGCATCATTTGTTTTGCAACTAATTCAGATAGTAAAGGAAATTTGTCTTTGTCAGGTATTTCAGCACATACATAATTATTGTATGATTTTGTACTTGTAATTTTTGAGCCTTCTTTCAATATTATTAATAGATGCACATGTGGTAGTCTTCTTTTTTGAAATTCAATAACATACACATAAGCTGCAACTGGTCCAAAGAAAGCCTTTTTGACAATCAAATCCTTCAATTCAGTTAACTTTGCTTTGAATATTCTACATGTCAGATCTGGTCTATTTTGTGCAATTTCATTCGACTCTAATTCAGCACTAACTTCATTCCACATCGGATTACAGGTCATTGTTAGAAATATGTTGGGTTTTCCAAATCGTTGTACTAAAGCCATTGCATCTGAATATCGTTTGCGCATATCACGAGGACTACCTATAAATCCTGCAGGTAAAATAATACGTCTTCCGATTTTTGATGCACTTCTCTCTCCAAGAGCAGCACTGTCAACAACTCCTTGATATAGATCTGCTCTTATTTTTTCTTGCTCTTGTCTGTAAAAGTCTAACCTACTACTTTCAATTTTGATATACATATCTATAACATATTGTTGTAATAGACGACCACTTCTAAGTAGAATGGAGGTTTCTGTAAGACGTATTTGTAGTTTATAACAATAATATTCCCTACAAAAACAGTTCTCCTTTTGTTTGATTTTGATGCTTTATCTGTGAAGAAAATAATTAGCATATGTCAGTTATTGATGCTATTATAATTATCCGTACATATGCAATTTTAAAATAAAAAAATAATATTTTATCTTTTTCTTCTAATTGTAGCATATCTTCAATTGTTGTAAACTCTTTTCTTTTTTTGTTTTTTTATTATTTGATGTGCTTGGACAATCTTTGTCAAGTTTTAATATACCTTGATGTCATCCTGTATCTCCATAAGGAAATAAAAGAGAATATTGAAGTGGATCATAACATCCATAATAATGATGAATTCTGTAAGATTGACCTGATAACCTGTATATAATTATGTGAGGGCCTTCTAGCAGAAGATCTACTGATTGGTCAGATAGTATACCAGCAACTTGAGTACTTATAGGAGTATTATGAGTTCGTTGATCAAGACCGAAATGTGTTCGAAGAAAAATAATTTTTTTTTTCTTTTGTAGCTTCGATGTCTTTCAAATTTTGAAAGAAAGTTGCGTAAGGATTTCTTGATAATAAAGAGATCAACATTGATATAGTCTTCTTACTTAAATGTGTATTCCTTTGTGCTTGATTTATAATTTCATTTTCTGTGTCATAAAAATATAATTGGAGTGGTGATTTTTATTCATTTGAATTACAGCTAGTTCTGATAAAATGATGCATTTATCCTTGCACTCTAATGTGTAAACACCAAGAGTGTTTGTTGTTAATGATTTATCATATTTAATCCCAAGAGGTGTAAATGCAAAAATATTATTGTATGAGCGTACATGTTGCCTAAATTCGAATGTGTTAATATTATTCCAGTTATATAAGGCAATCAACTCATCAGATAATTTAGTAGCAGCTAATCTGATTTGTCCACTTCCACAATAAAAACTTTCAGGTTCATAAACAAATTTAATAGCTTAACAATATGGGCATGTAGTTTTAGGAGGTAGGAAAATCTTTTCAGATAGTATATGATCACGAAGAAATGATTTCGTATTATTGGAAACTAGTAGAAAGAATTATAAGCAGACTTGTTAGTAGATGTGTCTTCCAACACAGATGACACATGTATAGCATTGGATGAATTGCTTTTAGCATAACTTGAAGTTGATCCACAGTCCATCGATAAGTTTGCTGTTTGTTAAAGAAAATAGATGAGATACAATAATTGAGTAATTATCACATTTATCTTTTTCTTTGCAGTTATAATACAATATAGAACATACTTTGTGTTATGTCTTCGACAGAAATTGTTGATTGTTTGATTTTTCTTAAGTAATACGCTTTCCTATTTCGTTCACGAATAACTTCTTTCTGTTTCTCTGATAGCGTAGCATATCTGCTTTTCTTTTTTGAATCTGCACATTGTCATTATTTCTATATGAGAAATAATCTTTTTTGAAAGAAATCTAATAATATTAATAAAACTTAATTGATTGAACATTACCTATTTTGGAATTCAAATGCTCATCATCATCATCAACATTTTGTGGCCTTTTGTCTTTTCTTTTCATCGTTTTTAGATTTATCTTCAAGTGTCTAATTACATTTAGTGTAAAACAGAAATATTTACTTTAAAATAAAATGTACGTAAAACAAAGATTAAAAACACAAAATCTATTATATTAGAATCATAAATAAACTTTATAAGTTCTGAAAATGAAGGTGTTCATTATAACAGAAACATTTACTATAAGGTGAACAAAAGTGAGAACAGAACTTTTCTTTTGAATTTCAGTATAGAAAATAAATAGATAACAAAGCAATTTCATCAAAGGCTATCCCAAAACCTTACTCCAATAACTATATAAACATTAGGTCTTCCAAAGCAATGTAGAAGTGGACAACATTCTCATGGCTTCGTAAAGCTTCCAAGCTGTTTTGCATGCAAGACTTATCGGAGATGTAACACTCACTCCTCACAGTTTTATCCCTGCCTCCACATGACACCCCACATTCCCAACAGAAGAAAAGGAAGAGACTAAACCTCATAATGAACAAGTCCAGTTTGCAAAGGAATCATCTAAGAGGGAATTGAACCTAAGAATGGTAGAAAGCTCCCAGCGGTGCAAGACGGTGCTGCTGCCGATCTACTGAAACCGGCCTGAAGAGGACAAGTCAGCGGTGCGGCTGCAGTAGAGCTTGTCAACAACGACGATCTACAACGTATCTTGATCAAGAACCTTAAAGCAACGATTGAAGCACTGAGATCGACACAAATGCTAAAACTGTCTGGGTTAATGGAAGTGAGAAGAAATCCATCAATAAAATATACCTCTGAAGATTTCGAGCTCCTATAAAACTGTCAATTCGTCGCTTTCTACCCCCCAAAAAAATCCAAAACTACAAAGGGATAAAGACAGAAATTTGGGCATGGGTAGAAGAGATAGGCAGAAACAGTGGAAAAAACCCTAACCTGAGAAGCTTTTCGTGCTATAATTACTCAAAGCAACACAAAAGAAGAAAGAGAGAGAGAAAAGCACCAGCAAGGGATCTTCTATTCTTTGCTATACCTCCTCTTCTTCTCTGCTGACCACTGGATACTGATAATAGGGCAAACAGAGAGTTCTGTCGTAACAGAGTGAGCTCTCATGCTCCGTTCCTTCCCTCGCCAAAACCTCAGAGATGGAGAAAGCAGGATCCTAGGGCTCGCACGGAGACATCTAGGTCGACACGTTTTCTTAAAGAAGAGCCGGAAGGGTAAGCGGCGATAACACGCGGCATGTTGCATGATAGGGCAGAAAGAGCCGGAGCATCGGCGACTGTGCGGTTGAAACGCAATGGCAAAAAAAAGGAAGCGACGCGGCTGAAACTACAAAATGGCAGGAACGCCGGCTGCGTAACGACAACTAATTTTTTCTCCTGCTTAAGTTCCGATTTTATATAGTATAGATAATACTTGAAATTCAGAAGTAATCCAAATGAGTTAATATTCTGTCAAATCATCCAGAAGACCGTTGACAGCTTGTCGCCTCCCTGTCAATAAAACGACAAAAATCCAGTAGAATTTGCTGGACTCCCTTAATAATTGTTCTTGATCCCGCGCGTAAGCGTACCGCTCCCTAATCTCTCTTTCTCTCTCTCTAGCATTGCGTGACGAGAGGAAGGCGAAGGGAGGACGTCATGGCGCCGCCTCCCGAGGAGTGTGATGCCGGGCTGGCGGCGCGGCGACCGATCTCGTCCATCCTCATAATTATCGGTGAGGGATCCTCGGCATAGCTCAGTTTCTGAGATCGATTCAATACTGTAGATTTCGCCTTCTGTCTGTGTCTTACCCCTTTCTCTTTCCTGCGGTTGCTAGCGATGCAGACGGAGGCATTTCCTCTGGTAAACAAATTCCAACTCTCGGAGGACACTGAAAGATCTCTGTAAGTGCGAGAGATTATTTATTCGATCTTTTTGTCTCGAACCCTCGAAGTATTTTAAGACCTGCCTAGGAAGGAGCTGAAGAAAATTCGAGGTTCGCTGTTGAAGTAGTTTAAGTGAAGGTAATGTACGATTTCGGAAAGGAGTGGATGGAAAAATGTGAACAGGATTAGAATCACTAGAAATGGGGAAAATCTAGAAGCCGTAGCACCTACCCTGTCTTGTTCTTCAAGGACATGATTCTTTTGATGCGCTATGAATGACACTGTGTTTTGAGTCAATATAGAATAAATCGTGGATTCGTTGTCTGAACATTCCATTCCCCAGTGTTGAAGAAGGTTGATGTGATGGACTTTCAGCCTGGCTCATACAAAAAGTTAGCATGCTAAGACCTAAAATAGCAAGATGTCGGTCATCAATCCTTAATTGGTTAATATTAGACCGCAATTAGGAGACATTTGGTTCGATGTTATCTTAATGTTATATCATGTTATTTTGATATCATAGATATTATTTTTTGAGTGGCAATTTTATAACTTTTTAGAAAATTATCTAAAAATATTGTCAAATTAAAAAATTATTTTCTCTAAATAATATGATATAAAATCAAGATAACCTCCCTTAAATTTATTTCATCCATGTAATGTTTTCAACATGCCTTATATTTTCCTCTAACTTTCCCATTTTTTTTATTGTTGGTTTATGACCTATGCTTAACATGATTAGTGGGCAGGTTCCCAAAAGGAGTTCCATGGGTCAGGTACCATGGGAAGTACAAAAACTTGAGTATTAATTTGGTTTGGCCAGGAAAAGATGTGATCCTTGGTATGCTTCAATCCTCTTGGTTTAATGTCTTTAAATAAGCTAGTTATGTGCCTTCAACTTTAGTGAGTGCCAAAAATGTTCTACCATGTATCATCAATGTTTAGAAAGGTAGTTATGTCGGCTCCACATGTAATTGTTAAATTGTTGGATTGGTTAACTTGAGGAGAATTTTCACTTATAATGGTTCTACTAGTACCATAATTTTTCCTTTAGAGAGAAGCATCTATCGTCATTTTGCAAAGTTTCTTAACATTATTGTAGGTGAGATGTAGTCTTGTAGATTCTGAGATGGATGACTGGTAATATTAAAATTGCTTTAAAAGTAATTGTATTAGAGTGAGGATGATTGTGACACCTATTGAGGGTAAGAGGAAGGAAAGACGCTTAAAATGGTTTGGTCATATTCACCATCAACCTATTTGTGCACAAAAATAAGGGGTTACGAGTCACATCATTACAAAAGAGGAAGAGGGGACAAAAAATGACTTGGGATAGTTGTATGGGGGGAGAAATCCATATAGCTGACCCTTATTAGTTTGGGATTAAGGTTTTATTGTTGTGGTTCATAGACACAATGTTTTGTAAATTATCCTGTCTGATTAAAATGTCATTTCTGATTAGAAGCAACTGGTAAAAGATAGTGGGTTTAGAAGTCTTAGAGCTGAAATTGAATTCATTATTTTAATTTTTGTTTTATTGAAATTAATGACTGCAATCGATCAACTCTTACCAATATCCTTTGGTGTGATAGCTTTAGATATCTGTGTTTTGTTGTTCAATGAAATAAAGCTACAAATGGGGACATCACAAGCAAATCAAAGGTGGTTGCCCAAATGGGAAGTACCTGAATAGTACTATGTGATAAAAAAATATGGTGGAGAATAAACCGGTAAAATAACAGTTAGGTCTACTTTGTTATATGAATTTGCATAAGGATCTCACAAGTAAAAAATGTTGGTGTTATGTAAATAAGAATGTTGAGATTGGTGCATTGTAAACTAGGACTACTTAGAAAACACTTATACTAGGAGGATTATAGGAATAACATCTATATAATAAAATTAACAGATGCACCATTAATCTAAATAATACTATGTTAGTTTTAGGTATAAAAAAATACCAAAAATAACTTGGTTAGAGGTTTTACAAAAAAATCTGGATAAGTCAAGATTAAATTGTCGGGATGCATTGAATATGATTAATTGATGAAAAAATGATTCATGAAGCTGACTCCAAGTTGCTATACAAGTCTAGTGATGGTGGTGATGATGATGGTGATTATGATGGTGTTGGAAAATTCGTACTTTTTGGTAGACTACCATTTATAATTTTTAAGACACTTCCTATAGTTGGGACTTAAGCATTTTGTTGTTTCCAGAAAAACTATAATGTTTGTATATTCTACAATTGTTTTGATTAATCGAGGGGATAGTTTGTATCAATGTGAAGCAATTAGCTAATTTATGGGAGCACTATGAGACAATAATCATATCAGTACATTGCTTTAAGACAAGGTAGCATCAGTTAATTTAATGGCATTCTTTGAGTATTTGACAGTCTATAGAAACCATAGATTAAGTTTTTTATGAACCTCTTTCTCTCTCTCTCTCTCTTTCTTTCTCTCTCTCTCTCTCCCTCTCTCTCTTTTCTTTGTTAATTTTTTACTCTGTTCTTCTAGTTATGATGAGTTTGAATGCCAACCAAGCTGTTTATTAGTAGTTTCATTTTGCATCTACTTTTTCTGGGTGTGGCCTTCGATTGTTTCAAGGTTTTTTATTTTATTTTATTTTCCAGGAGTTGACTCAGTAGGCACAGTATCAGCATCCCTTGTGACATATGCTTCTATCCAGGCACTAAAACCAGATCTTATCATCAATGCAGGCACCGCTGGAGGCTTCAAAGTACGTTTACTTCCCCCACAAAAATGTGCTAACAATGCCTCTAAGATTCTATTAATCAAAAAAGCTGGCGAGATTCCTGCTAATGCAGAGAATCTCAGAAACTCCATTAGCTTGATTCAACTTTATGGTTCTAAGGCATAGAAAGCTAATATCTACTTATTCATTTTCTCCTTTCTGTTGTTCTTGCAATAGTTTCTTACTGCTAACTGATGCATATTTCTTATGCAACAATATTCTTGTTAACATTACTTCTTTTTTCTTTTTCTTTTTTTTTCAATTTTCTTATTCCTCTTAAGCATTATTGTAGTTGTTCATTGTTAGATCAAAAATTAGAAAAGAACTTTCACGTATATTTCAAGAAGTTGTCTATTTGATTGAGGGTTAGTGTTGAAAGAGATAGAAAAGTGCTAGAATTGCAAAGGAAAATTCTTTTATTTTTGATCCTTAACTTCAGCTGAATACTATTAGCTTTGTTTATTTCTTTCAAAACGCACAAGATTTGAAACGCAACTCTTTTTCTATTCATTTTGCATCATATATTGTATTTTTAAGATGGTATTTGATGTGGAGCATTCACAATACCGCCTTTGTTGACATCGACAACATCGTCATTATAGATTTTTGACTTTGGGTTCTCATATTTGGAGCTCAAATCTAGTTATCCTATATATTTTATTTTACAATGGTTTGCATTTTACTTTATTTGAGTAACTTTATAGTGAGATTATATATATTCGTGTGCTTCTTATTCCATTAGTTAGGTGTTTGAATGGTTGGTAGAAGGTGCTGGAGTTATTTGGCTTTGACAGGCTTAAGAGTGATTCAGAAAGCGGCAAAAAGGAGCTAAAACAAGAACTTCAGACTAGAAATCAAGAATGTGACGTCCCGACTATTAATATTCGACCTCCTTTTTACAATTGGCCGGGCTACTAGTAATTGAGACATCGGACATACACTTTTATAACATACAACATATCATTTTAACATCCATCTGCTTGTCGCAATCTTCGATGTCTCACATTATGTCCTGTGATCCTTCTAGTGCAATACCTGCTATAAAAATGGCAGGAATCTGTTAATACAAACTTTGTAGGTAAAGCAATATCCCAACATATAATGTGAATATTCAAACATGTACAGATATCATAACAAAATGATATAAATAATATTATGGAATACTTAATAACTATTCACTTAATTATTCTCATGTTCATGAACTCACTTAAATTCATAATATTATAATATTATTCTGTTCAGTGATGTGAATCTATCATTTTTATATCCTTTCACCTAAAAGTCTTGACAAGCTTCTTATCACTTAGAGAGCACAACAATCTCCTTTTCTTTAATTTTCCTTCAAAACTTTGTGAGTGTGAGCCTTAGGAGAGTGAAGAACTTGAGAGCTTCGAGAGGAGAAGAACTTGAGAGCTTCGAGAGGAGAAGAACCAGAGATCAGAAAATAGAAAATAAAACTCAATTGTATATCCACCGGAAGGAGAGAGAAGGAATAGCTTTTGTCCAAAGCTTCTAAAACAAGCCAGCACAAAGGACAAAATCAAGTGGCTGTTAGAATAAAATAAGGAATAGAATAACCATGCCATCAGGATTAAGCTCTAGCCATCATGAACATAATATTAGGTCCCATAAAGAAAATATCCAAGCTAAAACCATCCAGCAGACACAAGGCCAGAAAAACAGGACAGATAATAGCACAAAACACAGTAATAATCATGAAAGCTATTGATTAGGATTAATATAGCCATAGAAATGTTTAAGATAATATTTAAATATTATCTAATGGTACATGGGCTACAACATGGTACAAAAGGTAGTTGAAAAAGATTTTTAGCCAACTAGGCATTCCATCATAAGCAAGGTGACAATATGACAAATTTTTTACAAATAGAATATACATGAATAAGGCAAAACCATCTTATCACCTAGCAACAATGGGAGGATTGACAAAAATACAATTTTGCCCTCAAACAATAGCATGAGAAGTTTAGCCCAACAGTAGGAAAATATTAAGAATTAAGAAATTGAGTTAAGCTTAATTCTTTATTCAAACTAACTCATAATAAGCAATTGTTTTAGAGTTAAGCTTCAAATTCTATTCAAATTACTTAATTGCAAGTGATTGGTTGAGTAAGCTATACTTCACAATTTAAATTACCTAAACTAATTAATTAGCTAGGGTTTTAGCTTAGCATCCAATTAAAACAAACACGAGAAAAATAAGGTTTTCTAAACCAGAAAACCAAAGGGAAAATCACAAATAGAAATTTTGGCAAATATGCATATGCTTACATGAATGTCGTAAAGAATAAAAGTAAAATACAAGATGATAGCCTTGTTCTCTTGGGCTTAAACTGATTTGGCTATAATAGGATAATTAACCTATAAACACATTTAAGATGAAAGTTAGTTCAATAATACTGAAATAATTGGTATCATCAAAATCAATATGGTTCAACACAAAGTGGAGAGAGGTGGGGAAAGATGGGGTGGAGAGAGTTGAGTGGAGAGAGGTGTTTGATCTACAAATTGGAGAGCTTATAGAGAAAGCTTGTGTCTTGGATGATCCATGAGAAGAGGTTTATATAGAACGGTGATGAAGAGTAGGTGAGAGTGAAAATGAGATAAAAGTGGCTAATATGGAAGTCAAAATATCAATTTAAAAAGGAAAATATGATATGCGTAAAATGATAGGTGGAGGGAGTAATTAAAAAAATGCTTATTAATTTTTTTTGAGGTGAACATCTTACTTTATTATTGCTTGAAATGAATTTGAAAATACTGGAATGCTTTTTTATTATTAATTAGATTTGTTACATATGTGGAGGAGAGAGTAACTAAAAAAATGCTTATTAATATTTTTTTTAAGGTGAACATCTTCCTTTATTATTAATTTAAAAAATTGAAAATATCGAAATGCTTTTCTTATTATTCGTTTGATTTGTTATATTGTTAGATATTTAATTTATAATTTAATCCTTTTAATTCCTAATCTATTGTTGGACACATTTGTTATTTGTTTATGTACATCATTTATAGCTGGCATCTACATATGTTTTGTTATTCTCTTATGTTGATATGTGAACGTTAAGATCAAGCTATTTTAGAGAATTAAAACCTTATGAAAAATTATGTGAAGATCCTTTTTCATTCTTTGCATTTTAGAATAGACTTCCTTGCATATTTAGCTACAACATAAATCCTCTCGTGTTGACATCAATATTTCTGGAAACTGGTTTGGTGCTTGTGCTATTTTGATGAGCACTTTTAATAAACTTTGTTGTGCTCCTACTTCGATTATATATTCCTATGCTAGACTTAAGTTTGATCATATCAGGTGAAAGGAGCATGCATTGGAGATGTATTCTTGGCTACTGATGTTGCTTTCCATGACCGCAGAATTCCAATTCCTGTAAGCTTTTACTGATTATGCCTATTATCAACGCCATGTTATTCTACTTAGTATCTTATTATAATTTATCTTCTGTCTGAAATTTAGTCTCATTTTTTAAAATTTATTTTCATATTAATAGAACATGCTAGTTTGTGATTAACGTTTTGATGTTGTATTAGTATTATCTCATACTAGAATAAAAAAAAGTATTAACTCATACTAGTTACTTGTTTGGTAGGTTGATGATTTTTTCTATATCAGTGCTCCAGGGGGTGTATTACTTATACTTTCTAGAAGATAAAGAAATATTTTGAACCTTTGAAAATTTATATCATTGTATGCTGCTTTTTCTTTATTCATCAAGTTAAATGAACAATCAATCCTTTGTTTGGCTTCACATGGCGTGATTATTATTGAATTGATTAGAAATGGCTTCACATGGTATGTATTTGTTCTGAGGAAGCATTCTATTCTATAGATTTTTGAGTCACAAATTCTGCAGAAAACGTGAACTGAGATTTGAAATGTCTGGTCTTATTTGAAACTTTTAGGACTCGTTTGTTTGGGCTGTTGAAAATTAACCTGATTTAATTTTAACTAGGCCTATCACATCACACATAAAATTTAATCAACATATCGTGACTTTAATCTGCAATGCCCTACAACCTATTGATTTGAAGGCTTCATAGATCACCAATCCAAAATGTATTAAATTTGTAGATGGCTTGACTACTTTGATTGGCTCTCTTTGTGTGCATGTGCTTTTTGCCTTTTAAACTTTCATTTTCCTGGCAAAGCAAAAAATTTGTTTATGAAATTCCCTGAAAATTTTTCTTCAAGCAAACACTTTGCTTTGATATGACTTAAGTGCTTTTGCCTCTTGTGCTTTTGCTACCTACATCTTAAGTCGATCTTGAACGTTTTGGACCTTCATCTCCGTCCCTTCTCAGTTTACAATAGTTAAAAGTTGAAATTTATACGGCTCTTCTGCTATAATAGGTTATAGTTTGAGAATTTATTAACCTTGCATTTCTTTTCCACGAATATATTGTGGACTGATACAGGTCTTTGATCAATATGGAGTTGGGGCACGACGCACACATGACACTCCTAATATAGTAAAGGAACTTAACTTGAAGGTATTGAAAAATCTATTTGTTGAGTTTATATTTTAAAAAGATGTCTCCAGCTCACTCCTGAGACCTTGGCAGCATTTGATATATATGGTCCTAAGCCTAGATATTTGCAAGGTTTTTGAATTTCACTAGTGATATTTCCATTTTGCTTCATGCTTATTCTAATTAGAATTTTTTACATGCGTCTCAAGTCCTCGCACATACCTTCCTACCTTAAGGCTAATGGTTTTTGGAATAAAACAATGTTATCTTATTTAAGGAATATTTCCAATAATACTGAGGGAAATTTCTTCAATTCTATGCTGTTATAATTGAAAACTCTCTACCTAAATATCAGAACTTAGATATTTAGGTAGTAGGTTTTCAAGCTTCTGGAAATTTAACTAATCACCTTGTTTTACTTGAGACCCAGAATGCCACTTCCTGTCTATAATTCAATATTTTTAGTGAATTTTGTTGTCTTTCTTTTAAAGATAATTTTTACTGTACATGAAGATATATCTTATTAAAAATGGTACTTAAGCTGCTGAACTTTTGAATTCCTATTTTGCCATTCACATTTGTTAAAATTTTTATTAAAAAATTAGTGCTGTTGTTATACCAATAAATATAATCTTTTTCATTTTTGTCATTACATTATTAGAGAGAGAAATTGTGGGCGGAGATAAAAAAGAGAACAGAGAGATAGAGAGAGAAAGAGGGTGAGCGGAAGACAGAAGAGAGAGAACGGGCGGGAGTGAGGGATGTAGAGAGAGAAAGTAGCATTTTTGGATTTAAATAATTTAAAATATTATTTTATTTATTTTCATCATTTCTATAAAAATTTTATAAAATATATTAAAAAAATATAATGTTGATAAAGTGAATCATAAGTTAAAAAGTATATATTTTTAAAATACAATCAGTAATTAAAAATATTTTTGAACAATACTTGAAAAATTTTTCAAATATTGTTTTTAAAATTTTGACAATATATTTAAATCCTTAAATTTATTTTGAAATTTTTATTTTTTGATTTTTTAAAAAATATTTTTATAATATTTATATAATTATATAATTATAGTTTATACATAGTTTAACATGAATTTATCATTTTTAAATTCTTCTGTCATCATGTTAATAATATATAAAAAGATTACTTTTAAATAAATTATAAGTGTCGTCTTTATATGAAATTCAAGTAATAAATTATTACTGTTAATCAAATTATATATATAATTAAAATTTTACTATTTTTAAATTATTTTACTCTCAAATAATTGTACTATTAATGAAATTATTGATATTAAACTACAAAATTTAATGTTATACCTATATTATAAATTGTATATTCAAAATATATAAATTAAAATTTAATTACTATAAAATTAAATTTAATAAACATATGCAAATAATTTGATAAAATTTCTTATAATATCTGTTTTTGTAAATATAATATAATAAGTTTATTTAAAATATATATCAGTCAAATTTATTTATATGGAAAATAAAAGATCTTTTTTAAATCTTTTTAAATTTTAGAAATATTTATGTTAAATTATTTTTTTCATTCATGTAATTATTTTATTTAACCTTTAATTTTTAAAAATTTATTAAACATATTAAATACTTCAAATATTTAAAATATGGTTTATTGATCATTTATTATTTTTAGTATAATTAGTTTTTTGTTTTTTAAAAAATTTATGAAAAAAATTTTCATGCAAATTTTGCACGAGGTAATACTATAACAACAACAATAACAACAACCAAGCCTTAATCCCACTAGGTGGGGTCGGCTACATGAATCCTTTGTTTCCATTGCGCTCTATCAGTTACCAAATAACAGAAGCATAAAACTCTTATCTAAGTAAGTAACTAAGATCACTCATTTATAGTTTCTTGCCATGTCTTCTTTGGTTTCCCTCTTCCTCTTTGTACATGGCAAAATCCAGTAACTCAATTTTTCTAACTGGAGCTTCATTGGCCTGCGATTTAGATGTAACCACGAAGCCGACTTCTTCTAAGTTTAATCCTCAATTGGGCAACACCAACTTTCTTTCGGATATATTCATTTCTACCATTCTATCCTTTCGTGTCATATCCACAATCCACCTAACATCGTCATTTCTGCAACAATTTATTTTATTTGTATGTTTCTTCTTTGTAGGCCAGCATTCCAGGCACCATATATCATCGCTGGTCTTTACAGTTTTATAAAATTTACCCTTAATTTTGGATGAGATTTTCTAATCGAATAACACTCCAGAAGCATTTCTCCATTTTACCCAGCCTGCTTGAATCATGCTAATAACGTCATTATCTATTTCGCCATCATTTTGTATAATTGAATCAAGGTATCTAAAGCGACTACTTCTTGACAATTTGAATCACCAAATTGTCACATCTTCAATATAAGTATTTCTTTTTGACTAAATATATGCACTCCATATATTCAGTTTTTGATCTACTGAGAGCAAAACCTTTAGATCTCTAGAGATTCCTCAACAGCTCTATTTCGCTTTAGCTCCCTCTTTAGTTTATCCTCAATAAGGACAATATATCTGCGACAGAGCAATTACACCAAGTCACTCTCTTGGATATGTCCAGTCATATGACTTCCATAATCAAAAGAACAAAAGATACGGACTTAAGCCGAGCCTTGGATGTAATCCCCAACTGTAACTAGGAAAATCCTTAGTCCAAAACCTCCTTCGTGTCCGAACAGAGGTAACAGCTCCTTGCATCATTATCTTTAATACTTGAATATAAGCAGTGCCAAAGTCTCTTTATTTTCTAAAACTCTCAAAGTACTTCTTCTTGACGACTTTATCATAAGCTTTTTCACAATCAATCAAAAACCAAATGCTAATTTTCATTTATCTCCTTAAACTTTCTCCATTACACTTCTTAATGAATGAATGGCTTTCTTATAAAGCTAGATCTAACTGCATAAACCAAACTGATTCTTCCTGTACCTTAGTTTATGGCGTAACCTCTTTCGATCACCCTCTTCGCCAAAGTTTTAAAGTATGACTCCATTAATCTTAATTCCTTCTATAAATTTGGCATAATTTTGTACAATCGTTTTGTTCTTATAAATAGGTACTAAGTATACTCTTTTTTCCATTCATTTGGCATCCTTTTAGTCTTCAAACTCATATTAAACAATCTAGTAAGCCAAGAAACTCCTTCATCTCCTAAGCACTCCTAAACATCAATTGGGATGTTATCTGGTCCTATCGTTTTTTATAGCTTCATTTTTTTTTTAAAGCTTTCCAGACTTCAGCTTTACTAATACGTCGGATGTAAGTAATTTTTACTTTCTTTTCAGGTGCTGATTCTGTAAAATCAATTGAAATTTCACAATCTTCATTGAAAAGCTGTGAAAAGTAACTCATCCATCTATTTTGATATCTTCTTCCATAAAAAGTACTCTTTGATTTTCATCTTTAATACATTTTACTTCAATTAAATCTTTAGTTTTTCTATCTCTTGCCTTGGCAATCCTATATAATTGTCTTTCTCATTCTTTAGTGTCTACTTCTATATATAATTCTCAAAAAGCCATATTTTTTTGCATTGCCTATTGCTTTCTTAGACTCTCGTCGAGCCACTTTATATTTCTCCCACTTATTTATTATTTTTGTTTTAAACCAATCTCCTATAACAAATCTTCTTCTCCTTAAATTTTTTCTTGTACATCATCTTTCCCACCACCAAGCATTCTTATTATTTGGAATCATTCCTTTGGATTCTCCCAGCACATATTATAAAGCTTTGGGACAATGTGATTGAGTATATATCACATTGTGATACTAGGACATTATAGAACTAATCAGTTTTATATCAGGCAGATTTATTATGTAAGTTATTCATCTATTGAAAAGTTTAATAGAAAAGTTTAGATGAAAGAGAAGAAGAAATGTATTTGATCTTCATTGATTTAGAAAAAAAATTATGATAAAGCTTTAAGATAAATGCTTTAAAGGCTCTGTTTGGTAATAAGAAAAAAAAGAAAATTTGGTTGGAATTTTTAGTGATTTTTTGAAAAAATGTTGTATTGATATGAAATAAAGTAAGTTGGTTATATTAAAAATTGTGTTATGATGTGACAATAAAATTGATTAATTTATTGAGAATTGTGTTAGATGTGAAATAAAGTGATTGTTTAATGTTGGAATTTGTGTGAGATGAGATATAAAATAATTTTTTAAGTTTTTTTAAAATAAATTTAAGATTTTGGCCATGGGTAATTTTAGCCATGGTTTTTAGTTCATTGCCAAACAGGGCCAAAGAGTTTTAGAAAAGGAAAAGGCTTGCCTGACTTATATACAAGTTATTAAAGATATGTATAAGAGAGTTGTTATTTATGTTTGGACACAAGAAAGTTTGACTAAAGATTTTTCTATTTCAGTTGAATTACATTAAGGCTCGGCTTTAAATCCATATCTCATTGCTTTGGTTATCGAGGCCTTGATTAGATACATTTAAGAAAAAGTATTTTATTGTATGCTTTTCGTAGATTGTATTTTTCTTATTGATAAGATCAGAGATGAAGCTAAGATATAATTTAAGTTATGAAAAAATATCTTAAAGTCTTAAGATTTTTATTTTACTAGATTTAAAATTGAATATATGAAATATAAATTTAGTAAAGATAAAAGAATTTGTATTGGAAATGTGACACGTGATCAAGTTATCATGAAGAGTGAGTGATTTAGATATCTTAAATTAATCATTCAAAATAATAGTGAGATAAATGATATTATGTGGTACTGAATGTTGACCTACAAAGCGAAGTATATAAATAAAATAAGTATCACAAAGATGAGGATGCTAAAATGAATGAGTGAATTTATACAAAAGATATGACTAGAATATATCTATGAAAAGGTTAAAGTAGCTTTAGTTGAGGGTAAGTTCATAGAGAATTGGTTGATAGTTTGAACATATAAATCATAAGTCAATAAAAGCCTGTTAAGGATAGTTGGGTTATTAAATCTTTCTAATATAAAAGGAGGAAGTGAAGGCCAAAAAAAATACGATAAGAAGCTATAAGAAATGATATTACATGCTTGAAGCTAAATAAGTATATATTATTTGATAGAGTGTAATGAAAATAAAGACTTTATGTAGCCAACCCAATCTAGAGGTTATTGTTGGTTATTGTTGTTATAAAGACTTGGTTATTGTTGTTGTATCAAGTGATATATGTTCAAAAATATACATGAAAATTCATTTGTTTAGCTTAATTGCATTTTCTTAATTGAAGCTTCTTTCTGCTGTTAGTTTTAGAGATCAAATGAGCTCGTGCCCTCTGCTTTTTTATGTGATGACTAAATGTATTTAGGATTTAAGAAAATATTTTATTGTTTAGAGTGTCACCAATTTGTGTTCTTTTTTTACGTGATGATTAAATGTATTTAGGATCAAATGAGCATGTGTTCTTTTCTTTTTTAATTTAGAACTGGTGGGGACACAGATCAACATAATCTAACATCCACAATAATATCAAGATCCAAATTAAAATCAGTTAAAGCTAATTAAAGATTTTCATATTGGTTGTATTCAGATTTGATTTAATTTAATGAAAATTTAGAGTTGATTTAAGAGATTTGAAGACCAGCCATACATGAAACTAATTTATTTTATTGTAATAGAATTAGTTTCATATTTATTTCAGATTTATTCATATTTTATTTCAACATTTAGTATTGTATTTTCAAAAAATTTTATGAGATTTTTATATATAAAGATGTTGCTTGGCATTGTATTAGTTTATTGTTATTGATTAATGAGATGAGTTCAAAATTTTCTAAGAGCCTAGATCCAGATTAAAAAGTTGATATTTCGGTGATAAAAAGGGTATGCTTAGCCTTTGATGAGAATCCTCAAATAGCTTACTTGTCCACTTTTTCTTTTAAAAAAAAAAACTTCTTCCACCTTCTACTCTCTCCGGACCACCAGACCCGTTTCAGCACGCTCTCTCTCCTCGTGGCAACATCATTGCATTTGTTCTTGTTGATCTTGCGTCGGACTTCTTCTCCCCTCATTGGTATAAATTTTCATTGAATTCAACTAATCATTGATTGCGTCGAACTCAATAGGTCACTCGAACAACGTTCCCTAACAAGTTTGAGGGACCTGCTTGGGTTGAGCTTAGCAGTCGAATAGTTCAAAACCAGTCAAATAAGGGGTTAAACGGTACACTAGCTAGTAAGCTCCGGTCACATCATATCCTTATCCCTATACTGCGACAACCTCATAAGGGTAAAAAAGAGATGTCTGTCATTAATGCCTGGATTGTCAGGCGGCATGTGTTTGCTTGTCGCCATCCACCTCGCCTAGCCATTGCCACATTAATTGGAGCCACTTATCTCATCTACCATCTTCTCACTGTAAATATTCTTATTTATGGTGAGGAGGTTTCGATCTTCAAACTTTAAGTTATCATGCTTACTGAGTATTGTTCACCTACTGTTCGCCTGCAGCTCTTCATCCTTGTTCGGCTAGCTCTTTCTAATAGAATTTCCATGAGATAGTCACAGCTTGCTTCAGTACTCCTCTCCTTCCAGGGGAGGGTCTCAAGGGAAGCCCTCTTTCTTCTCCCCTCCAGTTGTATTCACCACCATCTTTTAATTTTTTGCTAATCCTTTTGATTCTCTCTTATTCTTGTTTGGAATTTTTACCCAAATACTTAGTTAAAATTATTTGCTATTTAATCTTGGTGATAATAAATTTAAATATCATTCGCATTTTCGCCTCAACTTGGTATCAGAGCATAGTTTAAATTAGAACATTTTATTTGGTCATTTTTCCGTACAATGCATTACATTTTTCATCTCATTATATTTCTCTTTTTTATATAAATTTCATGTGAGTATGGACACTGAAGTTAAGACTAATATTCGATCTTATAGCTAAGTTTGACCTCATATTCCTACCAAAGAAAACACAATCTGTAGAAGAAGTTGCAAATAATTTTTATTTTCCTGGTAATTCAGATTATTTACCATATAAAAAGTGAAAAATTAGTTTGAATTGTTATTTTAATTATTGTGGTTGGATTGAGTTGGGAAAAGTTAAATACACGAAGTTAATTATTTTTGACAAAGCAAAATATTATATTAGAGACCTAGAGGATTATTGTTTATGGAATAGGTTTATGCCATTTGAGATGTATGATGAAATTAAATGTTATTTATGGAGAAGATATTTCTATATATCCAACGGGTGGAACTAATAGTTCTTAAACATCACGACTCTAGACTTATACCCTTCGCTTCAATTCCTATCCCATTTGCTAGACCTATTGAGGCTATAGGTGACTCATCTAGTTTTCTAGCGAAGAAAGTGGTGATTGAGTTTTCTACAGGAATTTCCATTCTTTCTGAAACTTTGAAACTCGATTTCTTACCTATATCCTTATATAACAGAACTTAGATTAGCCGAAGAGTCTGAGATATATAAGGATGACTTGTATGAGGAAGAAAATAATTATATGATAGAAATTGAAAGTCAAGTTGAGAAAGTAGTTATAGAGTTGAGGCATAAAAAGGAGCGGATCAATCGAGACCACTTAATCATTTAGTTATATTGATGATATGATTGATCTCATTGAGATGATTATAGGTTTAATGTAGTCAAACACATTTATGCACATTTTAGATTCGGTAAAAACTTGACACTTATTGACCCATATAGGCAGAAAGCGTGCAAGATCGAGTGGTTGGTCACCTGGACTTTCACTTGGTGTGCTGTTCAGTTCGTTAGTTATCTCTAGTAGACCTTATGAAATTTATTAGGAACTACGTTCCTCGTAAATCTGATCTACTACTTACATACTTATAATAGACAGAATCATCTAATAGACATTAATAAGGTCATGAGTCAAGTGCATGCATTTGATTTTTTTTTAACATCATATGTTTAAGAGTCCAAGTCAGCATTTGCATTTGCATTTGCATTTGCATTTTATTTTTGTTTATTGCATGTCACTCTCTTCAGTTTTCATATTATAAAATAAATAAAGTAAGCAAAATTAATGACGAGTAACTATAATTAGATGCAAGAATTTTTTTGAGTATTTTTATAATAATTAAGATGATTAAATCTTCAATTTAATTTATTTTAAAATTTTTATTAAATTGTGTCCAATGTAAGTTTGAATTTTATCCATATATCGTGGGAAAGTTGAGATTTTTAATATTTCAAATCAAGCGCTTGTCAGGATCCAATAGAAATTTCTAGTGAGGCCTTAGTTTTTTGTTTCCTTTGAGTGTAGCTTTACTCGCTAGTGTCCACAGCTAAAATCCACCTTAGCTTTTTGTTTCCGTTGAGTAGCTTACGAGTATTCACAGCCAAAATTCACCTTGATCGAAGTAATCTTTGTTGAGCAAGTAATTTCATTTGAATTCGATTATCAGTCATATTTGATTTGGTGAAGATTTTTACCTTTTCATGGGATTCAAAGGCCACGACTGATTTACCACTTGGAGACATATGAGTTGCTTGACTCATACTTGACAGGCTGAGTTCCTCCCACCTGGAGAGAGTTAGTGGAGACACGGCTCAACACAATCTAATTGGCACGATGATATCAAAATTTAAATTCAAATCAATTAGAGTTAATTAGAGATTTTTATATTAGTCATATTTAGATTTGATAAAGATTTAGGGTTGATTTAGGAGATAAGCCAACCCGCCATATATGGAATTAATTTTATTTTATTGTAATAGGATTGGTTTTATATTTATTTCAGATTTATTTGGTATTATTTTTAACATGTCCCCGTTTGTTTGGCTATTGAAAATTAATTTGATTTAATTTTAACCAGTCATATCCAATCACACATAAAATTTAATATTAAAAATTAACTTTATTTCACATCCTACACACATTACTAAAATAATAATTAACTTATATCACATCCCTCACATATCCCAACATAACTAATTTTATATCACATCCCTCACATATTCCAACGTAAGAATTAACTTTATTTCACATCATTCATAACTTTCAATAAAAAATATCTCTATCTAAGTTTAATTTTAACCTTGTTAAATTAAACTTTACAAACAAATAAGCCCTAGTATTGTATTTTTAAATTTTTTCATACGATCTCCATATATAAAGAGGTCACCTTTCAATGTTCTTTCTCATCCTCTTATCATGCCCTTTTGCCCACGATATTTGTTTTCTTTAATCGCTGTAACATTCTGCAGACTAATTGAAATGTCCCTTTTTCTGCTCCAGCTAGGTAGATTGTCTACAGGTGATTCTTTGGACATGTCTCCACATGATGAAAGTGCAATTTTGGCAAACGAAGCAGCCATCAAAGATATGGAAGTGAGTTTTTATTTTGGCTTCTATTTTTGTTTATGTAGAGATAAATAGGTAACATTTGTATGAAGCAGAAGCCAAGTTTTCATGTATGCTTGCGGTTATTGAACAGTCTCTGTTTGATTGATGCTCAATTTGAGCATAACTATTTAAAAAAAAGATAGTAGTTTATATAATTCTTAAAGACATCAATCAATTTTATTTAATTTTTTCACAATTAATTAATTTTTTTATTTCTATTTTTTATCTCAAAAATTGAACCAAACAGGGATGTGAGTTTACTTGTTCTTTTTGATTAGTCTTTTTTTTTGTGTAATATCTTGATTTATTCACATTTGTTTTGTAGTTCCTTGCCAGCATATTTTCTCTTCTGTTATGCAAGAAAATAACCATAACCACTAAAACAATCGTGCAAGTATAGTCTATTTGAAGCACATAATATTACCAAAAAGAAAATGCATGAATAAATGCATCTTTTAAATTATCTTGATATGCTTGTAACCTTAGTATATCTAGATTATTATTTTGATACCGTGTTAAGACTTGTAGATGACGGTGCAATATGTTGTAGAGATAGTCAAACGCGTATTAATATGTGATTACAAATAAAATATTCCTTAAAGATATTAAGGTAAGTACCAGAAAATTTTCGTAAAATTTACAAGATGCAATCATCTCTTAAAAAGTTTCATTTGCCGACTCAAAAACAGAATCACTGTCGTTTTCGTCGTGCAGGGAGCGGCAGTCGCGTACGTGGCTGACCTGCTTTCGGTGCCTGCAATCTTTGTGAAAGCAGTGACGGACATCGTCGACGGGGAGAAGCCCGCGGCTGAGGAGTTCCTGCAGAATCTGGTGGCGGTGACCGCTGCACTGGATCAGGCTGTCACCCAGCTTGTAGACTTCATCAATGGGAGGTGCCTCTCTGATCTCTGAAATTCATGCATCAGCCTCCTCTTCCTGTTTGTCTTATTTCAAATATTGTGTTTTAAATTGGTGGGGGGTATTTATGTGCTTCGTTTTATTAAAAACTATGCAGAGTTCATCATAAGCACATGTAAATGTATGCAAATTGCCTCTTTAGATATTATAAATATCTGAAGCCTGTAATTTATGTATACGTAACATCTTTCCGACTTATTTGCTTCTTTTTCCTACCGTCGTAGATTATATACCCCATCATTTACGAATGCAGAAGATAAATATTTATAAAATAGTATTTAGCTGTGATTAAATGTATGGCTTCATATATAGCTAGTGATTTTGAAAAAATATATTTATTATTAGTGATTTTTTGAGATTTATTTATGTATATGCTTTACAGTAATCATTAATTTTACGGCAATGACTGGTGGTAGCTGGCAATGAGGGTATGGTTGTTGTTAATGATCTGATAATGTGATTGTAGGCTATGACCAATTGACTGTTTTCTCAATAATTTATAAATAGAATATTTTATGTATATTTTATTTATTTTTAATAAAAATTAATTTGAGTTATATATATATATATAATATTTAAGATTACAAGATTAAAATCAAGATGATAAATATGTAAATATAATTTTATATAATTTATTTAAATTGAATTGTCATAATTTAGGAAACTTTTAAGTTGGGATAAATTGCAAGACAAATTTAAGTCTGATTTGAGTTTGATTTGGATTTATTTTTATTGAGATGTGGTTGTATAAATTTGAAACTTCTCTGATTTATATTATCATGTCTGACATATCATATGAATTATTATTTAAATATGATTAAACCGTCACCTATAGCTAAGTATTCATGTAGATGTATATACATGAGTACATACTTATCACATGAGTAATTTTAAAATATTTATATTTTGATTTAGTGTTTTAATTATTTATTCCAAATAATTTAATAAAAAATAAATTATATATGGTGCACTATTTCTGTATTATAAGTATAATCCTCATAACTTCTTAAATAATAAGACGTATAGTATTGTTAGAAGGATCACCAATTTACTGCATTTAAAAATCGTGTGGTCAATGCAATTATACGTTACACTTTTCATCGTACGAGCTATATAAGATTTAATATAAATTTTGTATTTAGCATAACTAATTTTTTTAACACGAGAATGGATTTCATGAACTCGATTCGGCCAGAATAGCATACGACTCTAGTACCTTGTTTCTTTTAAGAAACAAAAATATTATAGTGTAATAAATAAATATCAATAAATCAGACAAAAAAAAGCCGGTAAATAATTGCATAAAGGAGAATTATGTTATTAAATTATTAGAAATAATACTGTCTAATTTATATTATTATATATTATTTTTCATTAAAGAGGATTATTTTTTGGGCAATATTTTAATTAAATAGAGACCTTGGCGATTTGCGCTCCTCATATTCGCAAATGCGAGGCTCCATTCATCCTATTCCCCTCCTCTTCCTCTCCCTCCTCTCCTCCGTCGCCGGCGAGCTCCGCACTTACGTCGTCCATGTCGAAAAGCCCAGCGACTCCCATCTGCTCAACTCTCCCGCTGCTCTCAGGACCTGGCACACGTCCTTCCTCCCCAACGCCACCCTCTTCTCCGGCGATCCCAGGCTCGTCTACTCTTACCGTCGCGTCATCTCCGGTTTTGCCGCGCTACTCACCCCTGACGAAGCACTAGACATGGAGTCCACCGCCTCCTTTCTCCTCGCCAGCCCCGATCGCCGCCTCGCCCCCCACACCACCTACACGCCCCAGTTCCTCGGCCTCGACGATTTCGCTGGCGACGGCGGCGCCTGGGCGAATTCTTTTTACGGCGAGGGCGCAGTCATCGGAATCCTCGACTCCGGGATATCCCCCGCCCATCCCTCATTCAACGACGACGGCGTGCCCCCTCCGCCGATCAAATGGCGGGGCCGATGCTCGATCCCCGTTTGCAACAACAAGCTCATCGGCGCCCAATCCTTCCACGCCGGCCGCCGCAATGTTCCGCCTCTCGATCTCGACGGCCACGGCACCCACATCGCCGGAATCGCCGCCGGAAACTTCGTCCGCCGGGCCGGATCCGGCGGGATGGCTTCGGGAATGGCGCCCAAAGCTCATCTGGCCGTCTACAGAGCGTGCTTCGCCGGAGAGTGCAGGGACAGCGACGTCCTCGCCGCGGTCGATCGGGCCATTGCGGATCGGGTCGACGTGCTGCTGATGCCCTTCGGAGGGCTGCCGGCGCCGGCGTACCAAGATTCTGTCGCCGTCGCAGCCTTCGCCGCCGTCAGTAAAGGTATCGTCGCCGTCACCTCCGCAGGGAACAGCGGGCCAAGGAGGAGCTCGCTGAGTCATGAGGCACCATGGCTGGTGGTTGCCGGTGCCAGCTCCGCCGACCGGAGGAACAGAGCGACGGTGCGGCTCGGTAATGGCGTGGAGCTGCAGGGAGAATCCATCTTCAATGTTAGATTTAATACAACTAAACATAAACTTGGGTTCACTTAACGCTAAAAAATAAATATTTAATTTTTTTAAAAAAATAAATATAATGTAAGTTCACCATTTCAAATTTTTTCTATTTAAGTTCTTGAAATTTCTAAATATTTCACCCTAAATTTTTCTACTTAAAATATAATAAAATATGCTTAAAATTAATATTTTAATTTTATATCTATCTCCCTCTCCTTTTTCTCTCTACTATCTTCAAATAACCTCCCATTGTTGGCCTTTGAGACTTAATTGAAAGAATTGATGTTGGCTTTAGGGACTTAATTATAATTTTTTATAAAACTTTGAGACTTCAATAAAAAGTTTTAAAATTATAGACCTGTCTAATATTACTCATAATGATCAGGGACCAAGATGACATTTACCCTAAATATTTTTGTTTTTTCAGCTGGCAAGCTATGACTTACCTCGCTTCTTCCAGTTCCTGCCCATCGTCTTCCCCGGCATCGATGGCAGCGCTGCAGCCCTGAACTGCCGCAGCCACTCACTTGAAGGCCTCAACCTCAGAAGAAAAATCGTCCTCTGCTTCGCCGGAGACGACGATAACGCCAAAAAGAGCCTCGCCGCCAGGAACGCCGGCGCTGCCGCCGTCATACTGATGAACCGCCGGAGCCAGGGGTTCACGACGCCCTCTGAGAATCACCATATTCCCGCCGTCCATCTGAATTACATAAACGGCCGGAGACTCCGCAGCTACATCTACTCTTGTTCCCCTGCGACGGCAGCGCTGGTCTTCAACGGCACCGCCTTCGGATTTCGGCCATCGCCGGCGGTGGCCGCTTTCTCCTCCCGCGGCCCGCCCCTGATGAACGCCGGCGTCCTGAAGCCGGACGTCGTCGCCCCAGGCGTGAACATCCTGTCGTCATGGCCGTCGGAATCTGACCAACCCTTCGTCTTCCTCAGTGGGACCTCCATGGCCGCCTCCCACATCGCCGGCGTCGCGGCGCTTATTCGGAGAAAACATCCGTGGTGGTCGCCGGCAATGGTTCAGTCGGCGATTGTAACGTCAGCCAACTATCTGGACCTCGACGGAAAACCCATTTTCGACGAATCCTCCTACAACAGCTCCGCCAGCCCTTTCACCGCCGGAGCTGGGCAGCTAAATCCGGCTGCAGCCATGGATCCCGGCCTCGTGTACGACATCGAGCAGAAGGATTACATAAACTATCTCTGCGGATTGGGCTACAGCAGAACACAGATCTGGGTTTTCACAAAGCGGATGGTTTCCTGCAACAAAACGACGAACGGCGTGGAATTGAACTTGCCGACGATCTCGGTTGTGATGGGGTCGGCGGCGGAGAAGAAGGTGGTTCGGACGGTGAAGAACGTGGGGCAGGGGAGATGGGTGTATCGGGCGAGGATCGAGGAGCCTAGTGGAGTGAGAGTGGATCTTTCTCGGTATGAGCTCGTCTTCTCCAGGGCGAATCAGATGGAGAGCTTCGAGGTGAAGATGAGGATCCATGGACGGCGCCGGCGAAGAAGAGGGCAGGTCGAGCAGGGGAGGCTTTCATGGGTTTCCGGCGAACATATTGTCAGTAGCCCCATTTTGATTACTTTCTAGTGCAAATTACTGATATGTCATCACGGATCAATTATAATTATATTTTAATCCATATTTTTAAAAAATCTTTCAGTCTTCAATGTTTTTAGAAATAATTTTATGAACCTAAAAATAAACAAAATAGGAACCTAGCTAATACATTTCTATAGTTTTAATTAAAGACCTAAATAAAATATTTAAAAAAATATAAATTAAAATATAATTATAGATAAATGTCAAGGACCTATTAATAATTTGCTTTATGATTAAAAATGCAAACAAGTAGATGCAAGTGAAGAGATTACTTCAAAAAGTAAATAATTTTGCACATCTAAATCTTTAATATAAGATATTTATATAATACATAAAATTATTATTATTAATAAATGCATTCATCAAGGGAACATGAAAAGCATTATTTTTTTTCATATAACTTAACAACTAAATTATAATATCATTTTTAATAATTATGTTAATTTATACTTTAGAGATAAAAGAAATAACTACTAAGCTCCGAGCAAAAAAAATATTTTTTTAATCTTAAAAGCAATAGCATAATAAATAGATTTAGCTAAGGGCATCCAGTACTGTAATATCACACCTTATAGCGATTAAGGGCATCTAGTACTGTAATATGCACCATCTCATACTGTCGAGATGCGATATACAATACACTGTATTATTGTCCCAAACATCTAATGTTCACCATGACACCAAAAAACAATACTAATTCCTAACAAATATGTGTATCAATAGTTGCTAATGAAAAATAAAATGAGACTCAATATGCAAGAGCAACTTATATAGTCTGTTTTATAAATAAAAGAAAATTATATATAGACCGTATTATAAAGTAAAATTTTAGTATAGTCTGAAAATGGTACAGCTAATATGACATTTTTTTTCTTTTCTCCTAAACATTATAATTTCTCCTACTCTAATTGGGAATTATGATGATGTAAATTTAGATCTGAGACCCTCTAGTTCCAGTCAAATTCCTTCCCAAAATTTAGGAACTCATAAAAAGTAGGGGAATTACAAATGCTTTCATCAAATCTGTTACACTGCTCATTCAACTCCAAATCTTTCTATTAAAAAAAAAAACTCCAAATCTTGAGATATAATTTATATGACAATCCTCTCATAAGTCTGTTTATTTGTAAGGTTAAATTTAACAAGATTAAAATTAAATAAAGATATTTTTTTATTAAAAATTGTGAATGATTTGAAATAAAGTTAGTTATGATGTTGGGATATATGATGGATATAATATAAAATTAGTTATTATGTTGGGATATGTAGGATGTCATATAAGTTAGTTATTATTTTAGTAATGTGTGTAGGACGTGAAATAAAGTTAATTTTTAATATTAAATTTTAGATGTGATGTGATATGCCGGTTTATAGGGGTGAAAAAATGAGCCAAATACAACGTAATCTCTGCTAGCTTCAATTTAATTCAGGTTCGAGCTGACTCGAGCTTTTATTGAACTAACTCGAGCCTCAATAAAATTGTTTTCACCAAGAGTTGAAATTAGGTCAACCTAAGAAATATTCTAATCACAACTAATGCATACTTATGTATAAGTAATAAATAATTATATTAAATTAATAAATATATTATTTATATTTTAAAAAGAGATATTTTTATATATGTCATATAAAATTTTAAATATTACATTATTGTTGAATACATGTCACATTATAATTTAAATTTTATGAAAAAACTAAGATATAAGAAATATTTAAAAAATTATTTGGCATGCAATTAATTGTCCATCGAGCTAAGCTTTATTCTATCTGATCATGGCTCGTAACTCAGCTCAATAAACTTGAATCTAACTAAATAATATCGAACACCAAATTAAAAAAAAAAGACATCTATGATTTTTGAAGATTTGGTAATTTATGCATAATTTAATTAGATTTGAGGAACATATATGTAATTATTCCTTTAAAAAAAAAATAAACATTCATGAGCTTATCCGATATTTTCGCACCGTATCGGTCTGTGTCGGCCTCGTTGTTCGTCCCGAAACGGAGATGCAACGAACCGACAATATATTTGTTTTAATTAATAATCATGGAAGATTATTTGTTATAAAAAAATCATTTAATAATATTTTATATTATGTCTCTAATAAATAATTAACAAATTTATCAGTAATAATGTGCTAAATAATTTACTAAATTAAAATTTTAAATTATAATTAATTAATGAGTAAATTATATTCAAAGTTTTTAAATTTAAAATATAGTAACACATAGTTCTACTTACTTGAATAAATTGCATTCGTAATATCTAAAAATTAGCGAATTTTGAATATAATATTATAATATAAAATTTGCAATTTAAGAGAATTGTTTTATTAGCTTTAATAAAATTTTTTAATTTTAATCTCACATACATGAGAGTTTGTTTTGTAATTTTTATGAGTTAATTAAGTTTAATTAAAGTTAATTAATATTTTTTATATAAAAGTGTTATGTTTAGAATATATTAAATTTTAAATATTGTACGTTTAAAAAATTTTCTTTTATTAGAAAATTATTGTTTTATAGTTTAAATTATATTTTTTAAGAGTAAATTGCAAATAGGTCCCTGTTGTTTGATCATATGTGTAGATAGGTTCAATTTTTTTCAAATTACTCAAATTGGTCCGTTAGTTTTAGGCAATGTGCAATTAGTTCCAAAATTCAGATTTAACAGTAAAAAAATATATTAAATGATATTTTTACTTTTAAAATTTTCTCGAGAACGTGATGGCGGCGCAGTTGCAGGGGAGCTTGATAGCGACGCATGTGCAGAGGAGCGTGACAGCGGGGCTGGCGGGGTCGGCGCAGGAGCAGGGGAGCGTGATGGTGGCACCGGGCGAGTTGCCGTCGCCATTGCCTAATGCGGAGTCGGTGAACATGGAATCAAGGCCGACAGGGCCAGTGGTTCGCGCGGCGCCGACGAGACCCTGTATGCGATGCCGCCATAAAGAGAGAAAGAAAATCTTAAGAATAAAAATGTTATTTCATACATTTTTTTACTGTTAAATCTGAATTTTGGACCTAGTTGCACATTAACTAAAACTAATAAACCAATTTAAGTAATTTTAAAAAAATTAGACCTACTTGTATATATAATCAAATAATAAGTACCTATTTGTAATTTATTTATTTTTTAATAAAAACTGATGGTGTATACTTCGAAGCAGCAGAAGAGAACAAAAAGATTAAAACGAAGCCTTTTTAGGCCCATCTTTCTCCTTTCCCAAGCTTTCACAGATCTAGAGAGAGAGACCTCGAGTCGAATTTGAAATAATTTGTTCGAAATCTAATTCATAAATAAATGAATTTAATCTCGATTAAAATTCAATTAAAGTTATTTCACAATTGATTCAAATTTGAATTAGATTTGAGTCGAATTAAATTGAATATTTTTTTTTTACATAAACTCATTATATATTTTAAATTATAAAAAATAATTAAGAAATAGCAAAAGTTTAAATTTAAATTAAATTTAATCTTTAAAATCAGATTGGCTCAAGTCTAATTTGAGTCAGATAATTAATTTTATTTTTAGTAATATTAATTATTTAATTGAATTAAAATTTGAGTTAAAATTTTGATCGATCCGACCCGTTTGCAGGCTTCACCTACGAACTCTCGCACGAAGGCCCCACTCGAGCGGCAGATGAGAGAGAGAGAGAGAGAGGGAGGGAGAGGGAGAGGGGGAGAGAGAGAGAGAGAGAGAGAGAGAGAGAGGGAGGAATACGGCACCTTTCTTTCTTCTCATAGAGAAGCCTATGCCCTTGTTTATTCTCGCCCACACGCTTGCTTCCCTGTGATGCTGAAAGCCAGAGAGATTCAGCGCCGAGCGCAGTAATACTCTCACACTTCTTTAGGTAATCTAAAAACCTGCAAAACTCTGCAACTTTTGATGCACCTCTGCTTCATTCCAATTTCCACACAAGCTTCCATCATCAACTTCACAGGGATTGCACACACACGCTCGCTGCTAGGAAGAGAGAGCGAGAGGACCCATACCCAGAACCTTCAGCATTTCGAGAATTGTTGGGCAAATCCCCATTGTTTCTTAGGGTTTAGGTAAGGGAATGATCAAGACCTATGGACTGGCGACGGCCCTGAAGGGTTTCTTTTACTGATCAATCCCTCTTTGCGAGCTACCCATTGTCAATGAGTTGGAAGCATCTCAATGTTTTCGGGGTGTTTGGTTTCGGATCTGGCAGCCAAATTTGCCTTCTTCCCACCAGATCCTCCGACGTACGGCATCACGAAGGAGAGAGGTCATGGAGGGAGGCTGGCGGTCACCGGGGTTCCTCGGGACCCTTCCATGGATGTGTTGAAGATCAGCAACAAGAGGGGGAACATGATTGCTGTGTTCTATTTTAAAAACCCATATGCAAGGCTCACGATCCTCTACTCTCATGGCAATGCTACTGATCTTGGGCAGCTTTATGAACTCTTTGTTCAGCTTAAGCTTAATCTCAGGGTTAACCTGATGGGGTTAGTAGATTCTATATATTTGCATTTATGCTGCCTGTTCTTCTTGTTGTTAAAGTTGGGTTTACCCTTTGAATAGAGTTGAATGGAGAAGAGAAATTCATGTAGCTGATCTTGTAGTTTGGAATTAACAGCTCCTGTTGTTTATAAAATGTGGCATACTGAGATTTTTTCTGTTGTTAATGTCTTTTTAATTAGCAAAATTTCTTGTTGAAATGCGATTTAATTAGCATATTTAGTGATTAGAATGCATATGAAGAAAGAGGAGAATAACTAGAAAAGGGAAAGAATACAAAAAAAAAAGAGAGAAAAATAGAGAATCTTATTCAAAAATCATTCAAAGTTTCTATTACAAAGATAAAATTTAAGCTAATAATATAATGAAACAAATACTTCTTACTAATATCCACACTAGGGAAATTATTTTAAAATTTAAATAAACTATCGTTGTCTAATTAAAAGATAAACATAAAATAAAATTAATCTATTTGCCTTTCTTTGTACCGAAAATAAGTATATTGATAGTCCTTTTTATACTTAGGCTATGAAGTGTTGATACTTCGTGAAGCCTAATGTATCCGTATCGTATCCATATTAGATTCTGATACTTCCTAATACTTTACCGATAAGTATCCAATATGCCATGTAACAGATCAGTTTTTATTTTTACTTTTTAAAAATTTGATACTTGCCCGATATTTATCCGATACTTTCTCAATACTTATCAAATACTTTTTGATATTTCTTTTTTTTATAGAACTTCTTGATACTTTTAATTAGAAAAAAATGTTAGAACAGTTGGTTTAGCCCACATACAACAACAACAACAACAAAATAAAAAATAAAAAATATCCCATACATAAAACACAATTCATACATAGACTTGAACATTAAAATTGAGAGGGATATATTAAGCTATGTAATTGAAATCGTGAAAAGTTTTACACACGTTAGTGTTTCAGCAGTAAAAAAAGATTTGGTATTTGCAGGCAGTTGCGTCATCTACTTCAACTAGTTTTTTACGATTTTACAGATACTAATGACGTTTTTGCTTTTTCTATATTAATTGATACTATATTTGCTTCTATTAGACGTTGATCACATTTTTCTTAACTCAATCAAGCTCATATTGTGAAATGAATAAGATTTTAGTTTTTTTATTTTATCTATTTATTTAGTTAGAGATTCGAAGAGAGAACATATATCTACTTTGATTAGGTCAATATATTTGATTTATGTCACAACACTTGTATTATTATCAACTGTATCTCGTTTTTATTGAGTTAATTAATTTCAGTTAGATTTAAATTGAAATTGAAATTAATCTATTGATATATATATATATATATTTAAACTCTCATTTTATGTAAATAATCTGACAGTTTGGGAAGCAATTAAATAAATTTTATGACTTTATTTTAAATTTATGATTTTAAAATTCAATAGTTGTTGAACGATGCTTTTATTTTTTCAAGTTGAATTGTCCATAATATTGATTTTAGTGATTTCAAAAATATTTGAAAAAATATAGTTAATTTGAAAAAAATTTAAAAGATATTTTTGAAATTTATGGCAATAAGATATATAAGTCATTTTCATCTACCATAAAATTACATCTTAAATATGAGAATATGACATATCATACACATATATATAACAGTCGTATCTTTTTTTTTTTTAAGTTTGTCGTATCGTCATATCCATATCGTGTTCTATCTGTATTGTCGTATCATATTAATCCTTTCTATGCTTAGGTGAATTGTCATATAATTTTTCATTTTGAAAGTTCTAATTAATGTATATATTTTCCATTTGATGTGTATACATATATGTAGGTATGTTGTAATTTTCTATATGAGATTAAGGTTGGTGTATTGAAAAAAATGTAAGCTTATGTTTGCAAATTAACTTTTTAGTGTTGGATTGCACTATTATTGTTTGTGCATCTAAAATCAGCACATGAACTCTACGTGTTAGTTCTAGTTATACATTGTGATCTTAATTGTTAGTCCTAGAAGTTAGAAAAATCGACATAAATAGAGATGAAATCACTCGGACAAACATAGGGATTTATGAGGTTAACCCAAGATAAGGCTGCAAGAAAATTTGATATGAAGTTCAAAAGGGAGGGAGAGGGAGGAGGATGCTATTCAGAAGTCATGCCCTAAATGTTTGCATAGTTGTCTATTGTCTAGGGATTTTTTTATAAGATAATTGACTGAAGTTACATAGGTGACTTGTATTAAAGCTCAAAATTATAATGCCTGGGTACTAATTCATTTTGGACAATTGTAAAAAGGGACAGTTGCTAAATTTTAAAGGGAGCTATATCATGTTTAGGGTTATTTTCATATCTCACAAGATGTAAGATAAAGGCCATAAATCTTTTTTTTGGATGAGGTTTTTAGGGCTTTTTAATTTGAATTCCAATTATTGAAATATGCTTCTTTTCTGAGGATATAATTTCTTCCATATGTCTGGGATACCTACTTTTCCATTCTTGATTATGTTTTTGTTTTGAATAGTATTCTTGATTATGATTTATTTCGAACATATGAATGAAAATGTAATCTTTAAAGCTTCATTTGTGTACTGGAGCTACAAGCTACATGGTAGTATTGTATAATGTTTTCTAATGCGTAAATTATGAATGAGTTCTTCTATTGTGAGTTTTATTGATCAAGATTTGGTCACGGACATGTCTCATTAATTGTTTTAAAAGCGTGAATAGCAGTTGAGTTTCCACTCCACTTCATGCATTTGATATAGCATTTGCGACCATTTACCTAACATCAATCTTGTGACCTTTTCTACGTGAGCTTACAAGACTCTCTAGATTTACTGCTTAGAGCACTCAATTTGAACTTCAGCATTCAAATATTTGTTTAGTTCATTTCATGAATTTGTTGGTTAACTCCATCTATGTTGATTGTCGAGATTCATTCTTTATCTCTGTGGTCTGTTACCTGATCCCATGTGCAGAGAGAGGAAAATGGTTGTGATAGGCTGAGAATTAGGAGAAAAATTTGTCACTGCTTTTGGTGGATTTGTCTCTAACTAGTCATTAGGGTGTTGAATAAAGCTGAAGGGAGAAGAGATATCCATGTAGCTAACCTTAAGGCTTTTGTTGTAATATTAACTGCTAGGGTGTGTTTGTTTGTAAGGTTAAATTTAAGAAGGTTAAAATTAAATTTGAATAGAGATATTTTTTTATTGAAAGTTGTGAATGATGTGAAATAAAGTTAGTTATTATGTTGGGATATGTGAGGGATGTGATATAAAGTTGGTTATTATGTTGAAATATGTGAGGGATGTGATATAAGTTTGTTATTATTTTAGTAATATGTGTAGGATGTGAAATAAATTTAATTTTTAATATTTAATTTTATGTGTGATGTGATATGCCTGGTTAAAATTAAACCAGGTTAATTTTAAACTCCTAGACATTAACTGCTATTGTTAACGATGCTTTACTATATACGATCTATGCTTATCAATTCCTCCTCTACCTAGTCTCATTTTATGATGCAATTTCAAAATTTGTTATCTAAAAGTGTTATGCAATTTGCAGGTATGACTATTCTGGATATGGAGCTTCCACTGGTAAGGTATAGCTTTTCTTTCTCTCAACTCAACAAACTGCTCATTCTAATACTATATTGTGATTTTATCCAATTAGCTGTTCTTTAATGGTTTGCTAAGACTAATGCAATGATGTCATTTTGACTCGGGTAGTATTATTACACACTGGCGAACTGTTTTCATCAAAATTTAACCTCAAATTAGATTGGTGTGATTGTTTTATGATCTAATATTATGAACTTTTTTCCATGTATTATGATTCGATAAGAAAATAGTTATTAGGAAACTTGCATTTGTGGAAAGCATTACTAAGGATGGAGCTGAATGAAATTCGTTTAGTTAATTTTAACTTAGTATTAAGGTGTGTTTGTTTATAAAGTTAATATTAATAAGGTTAAATTAAGCTTGAATGGTAATATTTTTTTTTATTGAGAGGTGTGTATTATGCGAAATAAAATTAGTTATTATGTTAGGAAGAATGAATGATGTGAATAAGTTAGTTATTATTTTAGTATATGTATAGAATATAAATTTTTATGTGTATGATGTGAAATATAGTTAAATTTTAATATTGTATAACTCGGCATGCCAGGTTAAAGTTAACATGATTAGTTTTAATTTTAACTTGGCTAAACAAACATTAAAATTTAATGGGATATTTTTGTTTTAAGATTTGTGACAGATTTAAAATAAGATAATTCTATTTTTGGAATGTTTGTAGAATGCAAAATAATTTTTTATTTTTATTTTAAATGGTTCAAATTTGTGTAGCATTAGAAATATTATTATTTTAATATTAAAATTTGTATATGATGTAACCTGTAATGTTAATATATATACCCAAGTTAAAGTTATCCTGAGCAAACAAATGGGATTTTGGAATAAGGCTTCCTCTTCTTCTTGTATTATGATTCAACTACTTTAAGGCAACAACACTGTAATTAACAAAGGCCTACTTTGATTGCTTATGATTGAGGGCCACTTATTTACCTTTGGTTGCTAGTAATGGTACTCCAAATCACTACTCAACTTTGGACTTTGAGCTTGATTACCTACCATTAATCCAATTATTATTTCATTTAACTAGTTAGAAGTGTTTTTTTTTTAGACTGGTTTGACAAGTGAATTAGCAAGGATTACTATGCATAGCTAAATACTATTTAATATTTGATAGCCAAGAACTACTAATCGTGATTCGAACATTGAACCTTTTAAGGAGTAAAACTAAAAATGAAGACGGAAGCTGAGAATCAAAAAAAAAAAAAAAAAAAACCCGAAGCTCTCAACTAATGGAAGGAGAATGTGATTTCTGATGATCAATCTATTAAATGCACTCTCACATTGGTTGTTCAATTCTATGATACTGTCATCATAGAGCCTGTTTGCGTCTTGGGTTAATATTTTTTAACCTAAAAGTTAATCTAGAGTGTCCAATCATACACAAATACTAACATTAAAATTTACACAAATTCTAACATCAAAATTACTTTATTTAAAATAAACCTAAATTTTTTCATACTGTGCATATATCTTCAACACAAATCTCAAGACATTTATCTCATTTAGGTTTTATAATATAATAATTGGAACTACAATGTTATATGATATCTATTACTTATTTTATTTTAATTTTTATGGTTTCCAGCCAAGTGAATTCAATACATACGCAGACATTGAGGCAGTATATGAGTGCCTTGAAACAGAGTACGGGGTGAGTCAGGAGGATCTGATATTGTATGGGCAATCCCTTGGAAGTGGACCTACACTACACTTGGCTTCAAAGCTACCCAGGTTAAGAGGTGTTGTGCTCCACAGTGCAATATTGTCCGGTCTTCGAGTCTTATGCCACGTGAATTTTTCATTTTGTATGGACATCTATAAAGTAAGTTTCTCACTCAGTTTTTATTTGCTTTCTTTCTTTCTGTGAAAATGACATACATAACATTTCATACTGTCTTATTTTATCTTGCACGTCATCAAGTGACTGCAAATTGCAGCGTGCAATTACTAAGTTTATCCAACAAGAGGATGAAAATAGAAGAAATGCGACCAAAATATAATATTGAGAACCGAGTTTAAGACAAGTTTTAAGTGTTATGTATGTGAATGTCTTTTTATTAAATTATGAGCAAACATGAATTCTGTTCTCTAAATTATCTTCTTTTTCCTTCAAATGCAGAACTTTAACAAGATTAAAAAGGTGAAGTGCCCTGTTCTTGTAATCCATGTATGTATCCCTTTGACGACAAGTTTGAGCTTTTCTTCTTAGTCATCGCGTTACATTTGCTTGTGATAACCTGCATAGATACAGGATTAGTGAAACACCTTATCAGCTATCTTGAACCTAAGTGGTGGCAGATTTGCTATAGTTTTAGCACATCTATGGTGTCTCCATGCATGTGATTTTGGGTTTTAGACATGAGATTCAATAAGCATGATGAAGTCCTTTTATGGTGTGTTTTGTTTTCGAGGAATGTTCGATTCAATTCTATTACCTTCATGTTGATTTGAAATCCATTCCAACCATGCCAATCTTAACTCTGTAAAGTCATTTTTATTTTCAAGTCGAGAATAGGACTCCCAAATCAGCAATCTACTTTGTTGTAATGATAAAACTGAGGAAGATACATTGTTTCTGTTGGAAATGCACATAAACAATTATTCCATATTAATAGTTTAACAATAAGTTGGAGTGTTGATATACAAGTAATGGATCTTACTATTTAAACTTTTGGGTTAATAGGTGTCCATTCACTCATTACTTGGGCCTAACATGTCAGAGAGCGTTGGAGCCGATAGTTTGGGGGGGTCGAGTCATTCAAGTGAGTTGTGCTTCATTTTCAATCATGGTTGAGCAAGAAATCTAGGAGCAACGGGAAAAGACCCATGTTGATGTGGCTGGATTCATGAGGAGATTGTTGGGAATGAATATGAGTAATTATGTCATATTAGTAGTTCAACAATAAGCTGTGGTGTTACTGTACAAGTGATGGTCCTTACCTACTAGTTTAAGTTTTTGGATTAACGGGTATCCGTACAAGTGTATTAGGGGCCAACTTGGGCCTCCCTAGTATATCTCTCCTAACAATTTCTTCACTTCTGAAAATCTTGCCCGGGGCAGGGCTCAAAAATCACTAGAATCTATTGTGCATTGATCTCGAAAAATCAATGAAGATACTAACTCGATAAAATCTTTTCAAGGATACGACTCCAAGCCATACAAGTCTATCTTTGCTTTGATTGAAAAGTAGGCAAGATGCACAATTCCCCCCACTTGGAAATTTGCATCTTATTCTGTACTTTCAAAAGCAGTTCCAAAATCATGTAAAATTTCCTGCTTCTCGCAGGGAACTGATGATGAAGTTGTGAACTGGCGCCATGGAAACAAGCTCTGGAAGCTCGCCAGATACCCATACAAGCCCCTTTGGATCAAAGGTGGTAGCCACTGCAACCTCGAGCACTACCCTGACTACGCAATCCACCTCTCTCTCTTCATCAAGGAGATGGAGAATGTCGCCACCGCGAAGCAGCTCGCAAAGATTCGGCGAGACCTGCAGCTCCGGAGAACCAACACGAAAACTACGACTACATTTACAGCAAATTGTTGCTGCAGAATCCGAATCCAGAAACCAAAATGCTCCGGTTGCAGCAGCTGCTGCAGCCGTTGGAAAGGATGCGGATGCATTTCTTTGGGGTGTTGCAAGGATTTTGCACATCCCTGCAGCTCTTGTGGTAGTAGAAATGGGTAGTCTTAGTTGATTTTGCTGCTTTCTTTGTACAGGGATTAGCTGTCAGTCTGACCACATTGTAGTCTCTTTTGTACACTGCAGTAAGGACAATTGGCTAACTGGATGGGATCTTTATGAAATGACTTGATTTTGTTCTTGTTCTTGATTCTTCACTGGTAGATGATGTTGCATCTTGTAGGGTTGGCATTTATTCTTGTTGTAGTCATTCTGTCTCAGGTCGAAACTGAATTTTTTTTTGAGTCTTAAATCAAAATTTGAGTTGATTTCAATTGAATTTACAAATAATAGATATCCTATCAATCTCTTACACTCATGATCTTCAATTAAAATATAATCTAAAGCTACACACATGACATCTCTGTGCAGGAGTCATTCAAATCCATAATAAGTTCCATCCATGAAAATAAGAGCATGAAGTTTATAATAACGAACAAATTTATTTAAACTTTGATAAGCACTGTCTTCATCAAAATCAAAAACTAACTGGAACATAAGAATAACCTGGCTCAGCCTTAATGCCATGTATTCCTATTCTTTCAAGTAACATGCTAAAATTACCAAAAAGTTCTGATATCATTGTCTAACATTTAACTGACTTAAGAGTTTCAGAGCTAGCTCGGCCCGAATTTCCTTCTCAGTGTTCTTAAGTGGTATAATAATTTTTTCAGTTTTAGAATATGATAAACCAATATACTAAATTATTAATTATAATAGAGAATAAAATTTCTGTTGATTAGATTCAAAACAAAAATTACAAATTTTAACCTTTTTGTACAGAGGTCTTAAAAGAGATGAAATTTCTCTTCAAACTGTATATGCAAACATTAATCGAATATAATTTCCCACAGTATTCTACATGTGATGCAGGACGAAAACAGCTAGACTTTCAAAAGTAAAAGAAATTAAAAATTTAAAAAGTTTCCACTCCAATCATACTTATTTCTCTTCGAAATTTAAAATAAATTCAATTCTATAAATTACGAAAACAATCAGATCTATAAATAAAAATATCCTCAATGTCACAATTCCAATCTGATAAAGTAAAACTAAATAAAACGATAACTCTCAAATTTAAATTAATAACTTAATCAAACATACTTGACTAGCCATAACTAAACTAATTTAATCCAATTGATAGATTCAATTAACTTAATTGACTAACAGTCAAATCCAATATGGAGTATAAAATCAGCTCCGACGCGCCTTTCGTAGATCTGATCATAACAGACTCTATGTGTCTGCACCAATATGTATCGATCAAATCCACGATAACTTCCTATTTAATTGGAACATGTTGGGTAAAGCTTAGGTAAACCAACAAACTACAATAAAAAATTAGGCAAAAAGGATAAAGAAAAAAAAACCTCCCAAACAAAAAATCATTGAACTTAAAAAAAAATTGTCACAACCTAAAACAAATCAAAGAAATTGCTTAGTTTAAAATTTCAGCACAATTTAAAAGAAGATTTTAAAGTTTTTGCCCCCTCATATACTAGACAAATCAAATAAAGTACCATTACAGTTATTTAATCAGAAGCATTTCATAAATTTGAACTGTACTGTGGTAGGATTTCAGCCATGAGTAAATTCTGAAATTCATTATACTTTAAATTCAAAGTATAGTAAATTATTTATAACATTTTAACATACAGAAAAAAAATTAAAATCATCCAGAATTAACGCATTTAACTGGAATCAGAGGAGAGAACAAACTGATTGGTAATGTCAAGTCTGATGAATATTCTGAATGACTACGCTGATGCTTTTGCAATCGAAATCCATGGTCTTCATCCAGTTCTCAAAGTCTCCAATCTCCTACCATTTGAATAGCAAATGAAATAATGAATTAAATAATACATGATTCCCCTCAGGGGTAATTGTACTGTAAGAATACTAAGGCATTCTCGAGTAACAGCCTACAATCTTGAGAGAAGCAAATTCGAGAATGGTGCCCCCCAATTATTTTTGGAATATCGATAAATGAGCTTGTGAATTAAGCGAGGTGGATGATTATAAAGTTATTCTTGGACATAAATTAAATTGTTACAAATTTTTGTCACTCGGTTCAGATATTCATGACATTTACATTGAACCCTCTGCCAGTAAGTGAAAAGGTGAAGCAAAATGGAAGAGGGAGGGAGGAAAAAATCAGGATTTGGGGCGCGTTTGTTGTGCCAAATGGATCTTAACAAGTTTGAACCAATTCCTTTCCAAAATAACACCACCTAAGTCATGATCAATTGGTGATAAAAGAAGCATTTTTAAATGCATTAGCGCATAGGGGAGCAGTGCAAATGATTGTTTTTCTTGATGATCATAGGTGCAAAGGGAATATTTTTTTTTTCATTTATCATCTTTAGTTATGACGAAATAAAATGATGGCGAAAGGATATATGGCCTGCAAAGAAGAAACATACAAATAAAATAAATGTTGCAGAAATGAGGATGTTAAGGTGGATGTGTAGATATACACGAAAGGATAGAATGAGAAATGAGTATATCCGAAAGAAAGTTGGTGTTGCACCAATTGAGGATAAACTTAAAAAAAGTCGGCTTCGATGGTTTGGACATCTAAATCGTAGGCCAATTGAAGCTCCAGTTAGAAAAATTGAGTTACTGAATTTTGCCCATGTACAAAGAGAAAGAGGGAGACCAAAGAAGACATAACAAGAAACTATAAGGAGTGATCTTAGTTACTTAAATTTAGATAAGAATTTGGTAACTGATAGAACGCAATGGAAACAAAGGATTCATATAGCCGACCTCACCTAGTGGGATTAAGGCTTGGTTGTTATTGTTGTTGTATCATCTCTAGTCATATACAATCACATATTGTATAATATGCATAAGAAGAAAATATTATAAAGGATTTACTTTCCATTATTTGTATCTATTTTATTTATTCAAAAAAAAAATCTGAATCACTAGTTCAAAAAGAAGCTTTCATGACCTCAAACATAACTTGATAGAATACATAAAAATACAAGTGCTAGAAATCTTTCATAATATTGTGTAGAGTCCTTCGACCAAGGGTCTTAAATTCGAACCACACTATCATCACAATTTTCAATTGGTATGAGAAATTGTAATGTCTAGGGGTCAAAATAAAAAAAAAATTGTAATAAAGGACTTGGCTCTACAACATGAAAGGATCCTATTATCCAGAAAAGGTCCAGGTTAGATGTATATGTGTGTGACTGCATGTATATGTATGTATATCCCCTGATAAAGCAGCAAGATTGTTGAATTTTGAAAAATGAGATTACAAAAAAATTGCAAGAGATAGAGTAAACAGATTTCACAAAATCATGCCGGCAAGAAAACATAAAGCTGTGGTATATTGTATGGAGGACTTCCAATCAAAGCTGTTGTATACCGTCAAGAAACTATTTATAGTTATCTAATAAGAAATCATATCTTTATAAGTGATTACAAAAAGAAAAAAAATCAAGTTTGGTCCAAGCCAGTATAGGTTATTCCTTGCAAGCATTACTTATATTTCAAGAATCCGGAACTTCATGAACTCGTGTAATCTGTACTTGATGCATGACTTTTGATGACTTAGACAAAACATAATTATTTTGAAACTATCAACAAAATTATGAATAGTTTACAAAATACGTTTAGGTTATAGAAAGATGCTCTCCTTCCTGACAAGGTTTTAAAACACAGCCACTGAAAAACAAAAGTATATAAGAGCAAGAAAGCAACCAAAAAGATGACCATGAATAACCTACTTTTGTGAAGCATAAGTACTAGATGGCGTTTAGGACAAGGCGGATAAAAATCCAGGGAGCATCATGAGAAAATGGTATTAGCAGAAAGAAATCTAGTTACAGATGCACACAAGAAAAGGTTTCATGAAAGTACAGATAGTGGAAATATAGAATGCTCCATGCAGAAGAGATTATGCTTTTCTAAACAGCTGAACAACATACCTTTAAAACAGAATTCATTGCATGAGAAGCAGCAAGCCACCTATTTGTCTGCTTTTTATACCTCATGACATTACTGACCAAACCACGGATTTCATGTTCGATTCGCTTCTCATTAATAAACACTTCTTCGACTCCTCCATTAACAGTGTCAACTAGAAGCTCTGAAATCTTCACTGCAGTTCCTAAGGCGTCCTTCTTGGCTTTATCTGTAAGGTAAAAGTTATATGTTCCATATGAGATATTACAAGGCCTTCTAGCTTTTCTGCGTAGCAAAAGGAAGGAGAAATGAAAGAAATGTAACTTGTCGGAAGCACACATTGAGTATCAACAGATCATAGCAAAAGCCCTAGCAATAGTTGAAAGACAAGGAGCGTTCAGTGTGATATAAAAAGTTTATGATGTTATGATCATCATATGTGAGGGGTAAGCATAAAGCAAATAGATAACTTAAACAATCAGTGCAATTACATATAATCCTTAAAACTAGTATTTTTATGCAATTATCCTTTGAACATTCTGCTTTCCATGAAGTAACTGGCCGACTTACTACAATCTTAAAGTCAGTGATCAATAGATTGTAAATAAAGGGAGAATATAGTCTAGTCCTTTTAACATTTATGAAAGTTTTCAGACAATCAGTGAGATCACGACCTGTTTATCAACAGTTCAATTGAGAACTTTAAGATTTAATGCAAGTGGACAGGCTGCATTTTCAGCTTTCTGGTTTATTTTCATCATCATCTTGCCAAGTGTGGGAGGAAAGTAAGAAGCTTGTAGTTGGTGCAGTCTTAAGCATATCCGTGGATGCTAAAAAAAAAAAAAAAAAAAAAAAAATCGCATATCCATGGATGCTACGACTATTTTCAAAATATATATGCAATTATTAGCTTCAGAATGCATGAATGGATACAACAGATTGCATCAAATGACCAGCACGTGCTTAGCCATATCCTCAGCACAAGAAATTTAAATACTATCATACATTCTATGTATCTGAACAATATGATGTAAAGCGCATGCCGTTAAAATATGCATGTGCACATGTATAGTCTAAACTCTTAAAGAACTAGAAGTAATTATGATGTGCGTAACATGTTTAGCAAATAACTAAGAAATGTTTAAAATGCATATGCATGCACATTAATATTCTGAAATTTCATCATCATCATCACAAAGTAATATTGAATCACAGGGCCAACTTTAACCAACCTCAAATTAGCACAGGTTATATAAACGAGCTAACCTAGGGAAAAAGTAAAATGTTAAACATAAGTCTCTTGGCAAGAATATAAGTTCATCACCAGTCTTTGGAACAGTTCCTATCATATATAGTTGGCCAAATGATCAAAGTAACAGTATGAATCAACTATTGTGCAGGTAACAATAAATACGACTTTAATAATACTCCACTACTAATATATGAGCACGAATTGAAATGGAGCAATACTTTTAAGCAATGAACTATGTGAAACAACACTTTTTTTCTAAGTTCGACCCACAAGGAAAGTCCACACAGACACCAAGCTTCTCTTAAATGCCATAGTCAAGCTACTTTTTTTTTTATTTTTTTTATTTTTTTATGAATACACTTGTGTTCGAAAACAAAGTGGTTTAACTAAGGATTTTCCAATTACAGTTAAACAACAACAAGGCTCAACTTTAAGCCCTTTTTTTTGCATTAGCCATGGAGGCCTTGATTGAATATATCCAAAAAAAAATACCTTAGCGTATATTTTTGCAAATAATAAGATTAGGGAAGGAGCTAAGACAAAATTTAAGTTATAAAGAAATATGTTAGAATCTAAAGTTTTTCGTCTTAGCAAATTAAAAACTGAATATATGAAGCGCAAATTTACTTAAGATAGAAGTACTTGTATTGGTGAGATGACAATTGATAATCAAATTATCAGAAAGAGTGAGCGATTTAAATACCTTGGATCAGTTATATAAAATAACGGTGAAATAGATGAGGATGTTATCAACAGAAATCAAACAGGATGGCTAAAGTGGAGAAGTGCTTTTAATATGTTGTGTGATAAAAAAAATTTCACTTAAACTTAAAGATAAATTTTACAGAATATTTGTTAAGATCAACAATATTATATAGTGCAGAATACTAGCCTACAAAATGAAAACACACAAGTAAAATAAATATCACAGAAATGAGGATGCTAAAGTGGATAAGTGATATACACAAAAAGATAAGATGAGAAATGAGTATATTCGCAAAACAAATTGGTAACCTCAGTTGAGGATAAGCTCAAGGAGAGTCGACTAAGATGGTTTGAACATATAAATCGCAGATCGATAGACGCTCTAGTAAGGAGAGTTGAGTTATTAAATTTTATTTGCTATAAAAGAAGAAAAGGAATAAGAAAATCAAATAAGACATGATAAAAATCATCAGAAAAATCTCACATATTTAGAGATAAATAAAAGCTTATTATTTGATAAAATGTAATGAAAATAAAAGATTCATGTAACCGACCCCACCCAGTGAGATAAAAGCTTGATCGTTGTTGTTGTTTTATGAATACACTTTCATAATTCATGCAAGATGATCACGTTCACTTGAATTAAGCAATTACAGATCTTATACTTATCCCACAAAAAATTATATGGTGTTCAGTCAACTACAGCAACAACAACAAAGCGGCATCCAAAATTAGTCAACTATAATCAATTGTAGTAGCCATTACCGTTGGATATTCTTCAATTAATAACATATGAGTAAGGAGAAGGTAAGTGAAGATTAAAGCTAGGGTGAAGTGATATATTTACACCCTGTTGAAGTAAGGAGCCACTAGCCATAGTATGTATGTTTGGAAGGAATTCCATCCTGAGATATTTGAAAAAACACTATCTAATCGACCCAGTGTATACATCAATGTTTCTCAACTAATGGAATGGTTTACGGGTCCCATTGGAAGGAGGAACTAACCGGCTTGGTCTCGAATTTGAAGTTCTCTTAGTTGGTGCTCCTGAATAATTTGGATTAGCGATGATTGCAGGTTGTCCACCTCCATTTTCGTTCCTTCCAATTCTGATCTCTATAAAAAAGCCACAAAATGTTACACCTAGGTCACTGTTAGCATGAACAGCCATTATACATATGCGAAGTTGGATCAATATATGAAACATCAAGAAAAAAGAAAAGAATAATTCATAAAGAATCTTCAAGAAAACCTAAGGGCAATCCAACTGGATGTGAGAGCATTAGTACTTCCAATAAAACTATTTCTGATGAGCTAGTATGGATTACGAATTGTTAGTGCTTGGCCGCATTCCACCTACAGGACCTATGTAGGAAAATAGGATTGCAGAAGTATGGCCAAATTTTGAGAATTTTCTAATTTACAACCTAGGGTATATTGCGTTACATCAAATCCTGCAATGTAAACCATCTGTTCTTTGGAAAGTTCATGGCACTAATTTCTCCCCTTTTGCCAATCATCACAAAGAGAGCGCATAGAAGGAGAGCAGGTGGTGGGTTCAACAATAAGCAAATATATATACTAATAGGTTCAAGTAGTGTTTGCAAGGACTCAACTGGGCTAAAATAGAAATAATATCTAAACATCAATGCCAAATCCAAAAAATATTAGATAACCCATTGATACAACAAGTTCATTAAAAAATAATATAAGAAGAAAAAGTAACGAAACTAAAGTTCAGAAGTGTAATAAGCAAAAAATAAGAGAACATCAATGAAGAAGAAAAGAATAAAGTCGGTCATTGATCACCATCAGGCTCATCACCATGCTGTGCTCCTGGGAAATAGTAACAATGCTCTGCCGAGAGAAAGACTTGAAATGGAAGCCATCCAAACTGCTAGGCAAAATCTATCATCCTTTGCATGCTTGTTATCAGTCTAGTCTCTATAGAATGCATGTGATCACGGAACTCAACTTTGAACTCCACAAACTAAGATTGAAGCTCATAAATAGCAGTCAGGGCATTTGAATTGGTAGGCTGATGATGATGTGCAGAACTAGATAGCCCTGATCTATATCAGCCTTGAGCTCATCCTGGAGTGCACTCTCAGGTCCTTAAGTAAGTGAAGAGACATTCACATTTAGTCTTACCTGAATCATATTGCCTCTTTCTACCATTGTTGACTTCTTCAACTTTTTAATAGCACCATAGAATAAAAACCTAGATGACCAGTCAAAGAAACAGCAAGGAGAGGGAAAGAAACCGACCTTCTGTCGAAGTCAATGTGACCACTGAGCTCTGTAGAAGGTGGATCTGCCAAAGGGAAAGGAGCAGCACTGCTATAGAGAGGAGGTGGACTGAGGTGATGCAGACAGAAAGCAGATCTGTCGGCCAAGATGCGGGTCGTCTGCAGTGAGAATGATCGTCGGAGCCGAGTGCAAGGTGTTGGCTGGGGCTGGGCGTCAACTATAGTTAACACCGTCGGCAGCACTGTGAAGGAAACGGCGAAAGAGATGGAGTGAGACGGAGATGAAAGCTTCGTCGTCGGCGGCGAGGCAGTCGTCGGCAGCGAGGCGGTTCCGTTGGCGGCGCGATTGTTCTGAGCTACGGCAGCGCCGCGCTTCGGCGAAGGAGAGGCAGGCGAAGAGGAAGAAGATGGCAGATAAAGGGCTCGGAAGCTTCGTCGTGGACGGTGTCGCAGTTGTCGGCGACCACGATGGGGAGAAGAAGGAGAAGGCGGAGAGACAGGGCAGCCGGAGTCCGGGCTGTAAATTAACAAGCTCGACCTACGGAGCTCTTTTTTGGTATTCAGTTCGTTGATATTAATAAATATATTTAAACAAAATTTTTAAAAAATTAATTAATATAAAAACATAAATTTAAACATTCAGTTTACTTAGTGGTGTGGCACGTGCGTAGCAATATTAAATCAAATTATATTATATGCATATGCATATTGCTAAATTTATTTATAAATCTTTGAGTTTAAATATTTATTTTAATAAAGTAAATTATAAAAAGCGAAAAAAATCAAAGAAAAATAATATTATTGAATCAATAGAATAGATTCTTTTTAAATTTATTTGCACAAAAAAATAATAGTAATTATAAATTAATAAATATGAGGTGTAAGACTAATAGAAAAAATATTTGTAATATCTTAAATTCATTAAAGAAGAGGATATGAGGTGTTTTGCATAGTAATCTGTAAAGCATAGTATTGATAATTAAATTGTATGCATAAGATGATTGTAACGATAAATAATAATAATAATAATAATAACATTTATATATTTATTATGTTTATTGATATTTTTATAATTAAATGAAATCAAATAAAGTGTTGAGTGATTTGCAAATAAAAAAACAAAAGGATAACATTATTTTGTTACAATTAAAGCAAATAAAATTTATAATATAAATATACATAAAAGTCTAGATATAACAGAAGGACGTACTAAAGCCTATTTTAGTAAAGTAAACTTGCATCTTATTGTTATCATCATTCGCTAAAGTCACATAAACGCCAAGCGGATTGCCTTTTTGTATATGTAATAGGCCAAACATAGTTCATACTATTTTTATGTACATGTGGTATATAATTACAATATACAACACATAGTCAGTGTGAAGTATTGACAAGTAAGTTACTTATATAACAACAAAAGTAGTTTAATTTGTCTACAAAAATCATATTGATCATACTTCTTTAGGAGTCCTGCAAGATGGAAAAATATTTATAAGTTCAATAAATTGATATGGACAGTTAATACTTGAAAAGATAAGATTGAAATTGGACAATAAATGAATTATTATTTCTATGTTTTGAAGAGTAACTATAAATCTTAAACTATAAACTCTAGAAAATATGAGATGGTTAATTCAACAATCATAAAATATAATATATTATAATTTTAAAACATGTTCTTGCTAAAATTATGACTTTATAAATATGTTCATATTGCGATTAATTTTTATTATATATGTCCAAAGAAATTGGTTGGATGTAAGACAAAAATGACTTTATTATTTACTTTATAAATCAGAGTTGATGAATAGTAAAGTTAATTGAATTAGTATTGCTTAACTCTATTTACTAATTTGCAAAAATATAATAGAATATCCAGCTCTCTTTGTTAGCTAATAAAACTGGTGTGATCTTTACATTAAATATGTCGTAAATGGATGAGATTCATGGCAAGGTAGATAGAGATATGGATTAGAAAAAATATGTGTGTTTTGTTTGATCTTAATTACTTTGTAAGCTTATTTTGGATTTTGATGTTCGATTAGTGTGAGCTCATGACGATTGTAAGAGTACAAGCTTTGAAAGGTGTAATCAAATTTATGAATTAAGATATATTATATACATAAGAGGTACAAAACATAAGTGCACTAAGGATAGGTGTACGTAACTTTAAGTAACCTATTAGTGTTCTATAGTATACATACTCAATTTTCTTTTTAAATTTAGAAATTCATTTTTCAAAAAAAGTTTAATAAAGATGTCAACTAAATTTATTTTAGATCTAATATGTTCTAATAATATATCACCTAGTTATATAATCTAAAATAAAGTAATGTTTCACTTCGATGTGCTCAGTCCTATAGTGATGAACTGAGTTTTTAATCAAATTGATGGTGCCATTATCACATAGGATTAATATACTATGTAGTTCAACTTATAGTCTTCTAAGGTATGCATCATCTATAAGTGTTGAGCTATGCAACTACAAAATGGAATGTATTTAGCCTCAGTAGACGATTATGCTATGTAATTTTATTTCCTACTATACCAACTTACAAGGAAAGAACTAAGGAATTAGCAACCTTCACTTGTATTTTTTCTATCTAGTTTACACCTGGCGTAACCTAAATCAGTAAATTTAATCAAATCAAATGAGCTCTTCTTACCATACCACAAGCCCATATTGAATGTAATTATAACATCCTATAATTTAAATGTAGAGTTATTATTTGCTTTAGTTTTAAGAAATTACGCGACTTAGGTACTTCCTAGGATGATCACCTATCTTAGTTTTACTTTAATTCAATTATGCTTAACTATATAGTTTTTTTATTATTAGCATTATAGGTTTTTTCAAAATGCACAACTGTCATTTGAGATCATATAATTTACTTATACAATTTAGAAACTCCTTTCCTATTTTAATATAAGATGATTCATTTCTATGCCCCTTCACTTAGAAATATGTCATGTAATAAAAATATCTCTGCCTATAACTTTAATATATAATATAAGGTCTGTTATTTCACGATTAAAATTTTTGAAAATAAAAAATGTAAAACTATTTCATTTACTCCATAGAGTATTTTTTAAGCTTGAAAATATGATCCGGTGTATCAATACTCTTAAAACCAAGTGACTGTTCACCACAAATAATTTCTTTAATAAAACTATTCAAAAAAATACTTTTTACATTTATTTGATACAATTTAAAACTACGATGTGAAGCAAAACTCAAAAGAATGCAAATTAATTTGAGAAGAGCTATGGGAGCATATGTCTCATTATGGACAAGACCTACAATTTAATTAAAATCTTATGTCACTAATCTAGCTTTGTTTCTAACCACGATCCTATGTTTATCTAATTTATTTCTATAAACCCAATAAGTACCAATAATTAAGTAATCATTTGATTTTAGAGTCTAACTCCCAAACTTGCCTATAATCAAATTGAGCAACTTTCTTCTGTATAGTAGTAATCTAATTTGAATTAGCTAATACTTCATTAATATTTTTAGGCTCAATTTGAGAAATTAAAGTGAAATTGCTATCTAATTGTCTGATAGATACCTTGTTCTCTTACTATGAAACGGATCTCCAATAACTTGATCTTAGGGGTGGCAATTTTCCGTCAACCCGACTCGAACCCGACCCGGTCTAATTGGGTATGGGTCCACCTTAAATGGGTTTGGGTCATAATCGGGTTGACCCGAAAATGACCAGTGTAAGAGCGCCCCGGTTGGGGTTGGTAGGTCAACCCAAAAATGACCCGCCTTATACCCATTTAAATTATAATAATATTAATAGTTTAATCCTACAGTGAGTAGCTCGATGCTCCGTGCAGCACGCGACTCTGCTTACCGCTTTGCCTGTTGGCCACTCGAACCTTAATCCTCCCAATCCCTAATCCTAAAAATTCATTTTTCATTCTCTTCATCCGAGCAGCGAGGCTTGAGTCCATGACTATGCGACAACATGAGCAAGATCGTAGATTCACAGCTGACCTCGACCTGGCGCAACCAACGCTGCCAACCTCAACATTTGCATGCGACGAGCATTCTCCGTCATCATTGTGCCCTCGACCTGCCGCAGCCGAGCCCTTGTTTGTCTGCCCACTCCTCCCCGTTTCTGCCTCCACCGTCGATCTGTTAGCCGGCCTTCGGCGGCTGCCGGCTGATTCCACCTCCCCCCATCCGCCGGCCTCCTGCCTCAGTTGGCCTTCATCTTCTTTGCAGCACGCATGGCAGGTCATCGAGAGTTCTGAATGCAACGAAACCTCTCTGATTCTCTCTTTTCTCTACTTTGCTCCGAATTTTTCTACTCTCTGTCATTCATTAAGGACTAAAGGTATATTCTACTCTTTTACTTTATATTTTTTCACTTATATTCTTTCTTGTAAGAATGCATGCTTACAATTTATATGAATACATAATAATATTTATTTTATTTTTGATATTATTTGTCACATAATTTTATATAGATGGATAATGTGCCACATAATCTGTCATCTGACCAAGTTATTTCTCAGAATGAGATTGAGGTTAAAGCTGTTGAACAGTTTGAGCTTGAACAACTTAATACCTATTTAGATTCAGCTGATAATAATATTGATGGGGGGTGGCGGGGGGTAGGGGGGGGGGGGGAATAAAGAAGTTGAAGTAAATACTACAAGAAATGTGAAACGAAAGAGAAAATTAACTTCTTCGGTTTGAGGATATTTTGAAATCTTGCCATTAGGTGATGATAACAAGCAGAAGTGTAAGCGCAAAAAATGTGGAGCTATATATTATTGTGCCCCAACTTATGGTACAAAAAATTTGAAAAGGCATATAGAAGCATGTGTTAGAAGAGATACTCGTGAGGTTGGCTAGCTTCTTATTTCTCATGCTAACACATCTATGTCTTTATAAGCTAAATTTGATCCTGAAAAATTTTGTGAGTTATTTACTGCAGTAGTTATAATGCATGAATTGCCATTTCAATTTGGAGGTATATTGGTATTCAAGCATTTTTGCATTATTTGTGTCCTAATCTACATATTGTCACATGAAATACTATTAAATCTAACTGCGAAAAAATATTTCTAAGAGAAAAAGGGAGAATAAGAAATATGTTGCAAAAAGCACCGGAAAGAATATGTTTGACATCTGACTTGTGGACATCTTTGAATACGGATGGGTTTATATATTTAACATCTCATTTTATTGGCAAAAATTAGAATTTACAAAAAAAACTACTGAATTTTAGTATAATGATGCCTCTTCATAGAGGTGTATCAATAGTAGAGAAAATTCAGAGTTTTTTGATTGATTGAAAAATTGATGATAGAATCTTTTCAATTACTTTAGATAATGCATCCTAAAATGATACGTGTGTTGAGTTCATGCGAAATTATCTGAATTTGAAAAATGTGCTTTTATGCAATAGAGAATTTTTTCATATTAGATGTTGTGCACGTATTATCAATTTGGTTGTTAAGGGCAGATTAAAAGAGAGGGTTGAGACAAGATGTTCATACAAGATGGAGTCCGATATTTGTTATGCTTGATAGTGCTCTTTACTATCAGCGTGCTTTTATGCATCTTGAGCTCAGTGATTCGAATTATAGACATTGTCCATCAAGGTATGAATGAGAGAAAGCAAAAAAATTGGTCTATTTCTTTCTGTGTTCTATGACATAACGTGCATATTTTCTGGAGCAAAGTATCCTACATCAAATTTGTATTTTTCCGCTATATTTCGAGCTTATGTAGCCATTATAGATCAAATGTCAAGTATTGAAGATTACATGAAGCGCACGGCTCAAAATATGTTTTCTAAATTTGAGAAGTATTGGTCCAAATTCTATATGATTTTATCTATTGCTGTGGTGTTAGATCCAAGGCATAAATTAAATCTCATTGATTGGTGTTATAAAAGAGTTTATGGTGAACGGGCTAATGAAGAATTTTTCAAATTAAAAGAGAAATTATTTTGTCTGTATCATCTGTATGGTACCACATCATCTCAGTTTCAGCCAACTTCATTATCTTCATCACATGGAGGTTCACGAATAAATAGAGAAGCTCAAAATACTGATATATCTTTGAGGATGATTGATCTTTTTGAGGTATTTCATTTCATATTTGTGCATTATAGTATTTATATTTATTCTAGCATTTGTTATTTGTAATTTTTTTTTGTAAGATTATTATTGTGTTGAGCACAAAGAATTTATTCCACAAAAATCACAATTAGAATTGTATCTTGATAAGCGAAGGATGGATAAGAAAGCTAATCTAGATATCTTGGCATATTGAAAGTGTAATCAGTACAGATATCTAGAAGTTGCTTCTATGGCACGTGATATTCTTAGTATTCTAGCATCTACTGTCGCATTAGAAAGTACCTTTAGTAGATCTGGAAGAGTGCTTGATCAATATAGAAGATCTTTAACACCTGATATATTAGAAGTCTTGATGTATAGTAGAGATTAGTTGTACGAATAACATGGTATATACAACACATTATTTCTATTTAATTTGATTCAATTCTTAAAAGTATTACTTGTTTAATTCTCTTATTTATTATTGTATTTTTTTGTAGATTCTGCAAAAAACGCACTAGAGGAGATAACGAAAGACATAATGAAGCTTAATGTTAATGAAAGAGACAGTAGCTCTATCTGTTTATCTTCAGTGGATGCAAATTGAATTTAATAGTTATTTATGTTTTGGGGGAAATCTGAGGCTTGAACAATTTTATTCCCATAAATTAGATTTTCAAATTGCATCAAAATATATTTTGGATAATATTTTTTTATTTCTAGTATTTGCACTGTGGTTAATGTTATGTTTTTATATTTAAGTATGTAATTATCCAAATGTGTTTATTAATATTTGAATTATTATAATGTTCAGATTTTTAATTAATGTAATATGTTATATGTATTTGCCCAGGTTTATATATTTCAACAAAAAAATATTCATGTATAGGTGTTTACGACATAGTTATCAACTTATCACGCATTTATCTATGATATATCTTTTGGCTATTGTGTGATTGCATGCAGGTGTTGCATTTGAGCTTAATTAATATGTTGCGCATCTGCTGTTCTTGATTTTGGGACTAATTGTTACTTGAAATGGACCTTTTGAATGTTGTGATATTGATATCAGTGAATTTATATTATGATTTGTAATTTCATAGTTTTTTGTTTAAAGTTTATAGACTCCTTTTTATACACATACAGGTTATTGTGATGTTTGTTCTTCATCTAACAATTGATTATTTTCTTCCTTATGTTATATGTATTTGGCAAACAAAGAGGGTTACTAAATATACATGTTGATGTTTGTTATTTTGATGTTTGTTATAATATCAAAATATCAATTAAGAAAAATAATCACATTCCAGCATCTTCTATAGCAATGTCACATGTTATATATATTTTCCTTCACCTTTTTAGGTTATTTTGATGTTTGTTATATTTATATGTATTTATCAAAACACTATTTGCCCAGGCTTTAGCTGCTGCAGGGCTATGTACTAGGCTGCTCGCTTACTAAATGGGTTAATTGGTTGGGTTGGGTCGGGTTACTTGTTTAATAATTGGGTTGGGTATGGGTATTAGGATATGATATATTTATTAAACAGGTCGGATTTGGGTTAACTATAAATGGGTCGGATCAGTTGGTGGGTTGACCCAAACCCGACTCATCAACTCAAATTGCCACCCCTAAGTTGATTTAAACAGTGTTTAGGATCTACCTTCTAAGCTTAAGGTAGAGTGAAGGTGTAAGTTAAACTTGTTTCACTATTTTATTAAATTTTACTTTTAGGTTTATCCACTTACTTATGAATTGGGAGTTGACTTAACTTTCTAGCTACCTCATTTTCTTCTATGCCATTATGCACGACAGTAAAATATTTTTTCAATTTTTAGTATTCACTTATTGTAAATACAATAAGTTTTCCTAGTGAGGGAATATTCAATAAAAATATCATCATTTGCTTTTGGTGAAATCTTACCCAAGTAATCTTCAATATTTAAACCATAAATCTAATATTCAAATACTCTAAAGTAATGAATATCATATTTTTTTATTATTCCAAAAATTATATGAAGTTTTTATTAAAATTGGTTTAAGATATATTTAATCTTGGACATAGCATGTTGTACTAATGGCCTCAACCCAAAAAAATATTTGGGTAATGAGTATTTATTAATTATGACTTATGCTGCTTCGTGAAAAACTCGATTTTTTTTCTCTAAGCTCTATTTTGTTGGGGCTCACTAGAATTGAAAAACTCATATAAATATTCAATAGTTTTGCAAAAATTTTAAAAATTAAAATTGTCAAATTCACCATCATGATCACTATAAATTCGATTAACTTTGACATCTTTTTAATTTTTAATGCTTTTACAAAAGTTAATAAATTCTTTAAAAGTGTTATTTTTTTGTCCAAGAAATAGAATCCAACTAAACCTACAATAATTATCAACAACAACTAAAATATACTTACTACTGCCAATGAATACTACCCTGTGCTAAGTTTGCTTACTTTTTTTGACAAGCATTACATAACTTGTTCTTCTCATGCTTCACCTTAATATACATAATCGTATTTTGATAGCTTGGAAAGAAGTTTTATATTAGAGTGTACCATCCTCTTATGTTATAACTAAATATCTTTTTTTCCTTGCCATCAAACACTTAATAAAATTATTAGTAGTAATGAGTAAGTCAATAGTATATATATTTTTATTTCTACTACTAACTAAAATGATGGAGTTACTCGATTCAATGTATTTGACAATATACTTAGTGAAATGAAATTCTATTAAGTAGCTTTTATCATATAATTGACTTATACTAAGAAGATTATATTTTAAATTTTTAACTAGTAAAATTTTAGATAAAAATAATTTAGATTCTACATAGATTAAAACCACAACCTACTATAGAATCTTGACTATTATTATTATAAAATACTTTACTTTTTTCTTTATATTTGATTTAAGAGATTTCAAAAGAACTTGAACCTAAAGTTGACCTTACTACTGCAGTTCGCCCTCCAGCTAACCTACATCTAGCCTGGAGCTAACAGAACCAAAAGTAGGGAGTGTAAAAAATAATTATGTAGACATCTATATAACACGAACTTTGATAACACAAACTAAACATCTCCTAAAATAAATTCTCGAGTCGCATTTGAGTTGAACTAAACCACTAAGTGAAATACGGGTCGGTGGACCCAAAATTTTTTTTTGGATCAGATTCAAATGGATGTACTTAAGATCAGACCAATTTCAAATTAGACCCCAAGTTGATCCCAATCCATTAATCAACATCCGTACGATTTTGTTAGGCCGTCACACCCATCCTCACTCTCCATCCTCCAAAGCTCCACCTGCTCCCCAGCTCCACTCGCCACTACGACGAATCCCGTTTCCCGATTCGTTTCCATTTTTTTGTTTCACGTGCTCCAGTCGATCCTCACCGTCGGCGTCCTCTATCTCGTTTCCCTCCGCCCGTTTGCGGTGACGTTGATGAAAACGACCTCCATACTTAATACCAATTTTACCCCTCATGTCTACCTTTTACCCAATTCTCCCCGGTGCCCGCGGTTCCCCGCTCTCACAGTCAATCGGCAAATTGGCTTCGAATCAAGGAGGAATTTTGCCCTAGTTCTGCTCTTGGATCTCCATCTGCTTGATCTCCGTTCTAATCACGACCAATCCACTCGCCAGATCGCTCGGATCAGTTTCGATTGGGAACTGCCTCCTTTAGCTGAGTAGGTAGGTCAGTTAATCTCCATTCTGCTTCTGCTAATCTTTCATCCGCTTACTATTTGATTTCTTGTGGATCTGTTCTTGTTTTGGGGATTTTGGATGCGTTAGAGATTTTGGACTGAGATCGGCTTTCGAATTGACGTCTTGGCGCAGTGCTGATTTCTCCATTTGAGCACCTGTTAGGGTTCACTGCGTGAGGTATGGATACCCTTTGAGGAATTTTGGGGTACATGGGGAACGGCGAGGCCGATCCTCCTGCGAAAGCGCCAAAAGTTTCAGGGGCTCAGGTTGGTGATGGCTATCTTCTTATATCCCAGGCTTTTTCTATATGAATTTCTTATTTCCATGCCTTAAAAGGGATTCTTTTATTCTTTGATCTTTCAGGAGCAGCCTTCGGTAACCAGTTCCACCCCAGCTACCCCCGTTTATCCTGATTGGTCCACCTTTCAGGTTATTTTGCATGTTAAAAGATAATTAATGTTTTTATGCATTTTGATTTCCCAGTTGAGATTGTTGTCAGCCTTTTGATGGGGGGCTCCAATGAATATATAATCTCATTTGTTGGCTTAGGCATATTCACCTATCCCGCCTCCTGGGTTCTTCCATTCTGCTGTGGCGTCCAGTCCTCCCCCTCATCCTTATGTGTGGGGGGCACAGGTATATTTCCGTTTTCAGAGAACTTTCTATCTTTAGGTATTTTAGTTGTTTTTAATTGCTTTGCTTGAATTATTTTAGATAAAAAATATACTGTAAAAATAATTGGACTATTGTAATCTCATCAACTATTCTGTCTACCAAAGTGCAATTACAACTTGACTTTAAGTGCGTATGATCAATTTTTCCTTGTTTGTATTTTAGATATAGTTTTGTGTTATTTTAGAATGGTCCTTGGAACAGAGGTTAAGTTACCTGCTTATGATCTTTAAGTCATTGGTTCATGTCTGAGGGACAACCACTATGTTGTGTAGCAATGTTTACAACATTCCTCAAAACCCACAATTGCTGGGGAGTTCTCTTAGCTCTACGAGGAAGGAGTTTATCTGGGTACTGAGGGTCTCAGTTTAGAACCACACTACCATTACAATTTTCAAGCGGGGTGGGGTTAATTGTGGCATCTAGGAGTTAAATAAAAAAAACCCCACAAATTTTGGACTTTCTTGAACTAGGTTTACTTATGTTTTTAAAAATAAGTGTAATATATCCACAAATGTCATATTGATATTTGTGATGAGAAGTGAGACCTATGAGATCAAGTGAAGTTTCTTAAACACTTGATGAGAACCAAACACTAATTATCACACCTTAAATGTTACATCAAATCTAACCATCATCATTGTTTAGTTGATGTGATATTAGAAAGCATGAGCACGGCACGAGAACACGGGGACATAGGGATATGACACAACACGCTGACATGATAACGTTTTAATTACAGAACACAACCACTGCATGACATACTAAATAGTATAATAATTAAATAATAAACATAATCTGCTATTATTTTTGCTTAATACTATAGAAACACCTTTGAAGCACATACATGATACGAGGACACAGGGACACGGGGACACGACATTACATGACACATTGGGATGTATAAAGGTGTTCGTGGTTCCTTATGCTCAAAATTGTTACTTTATATATATTTTCTTTCTTAATTTTCTTTTATCATTATGCATTGTCTTACTGCTTTTTTTACTTATGAAAGGCCTTTTTTTCCCTGCTTTTCCATCCTCCAGCATCTTATACCTCCTTATGGGACACCACCTCCATATGTCGTGTATCCACATGGAGGAATATATGCACATCCATCTATGCCTCCTGTAAGTTCTCAACATGGATGTACTCTCATCCTTTGTATTCTGGATGAATTCACTTTTTTGTTTCTGTGTATAAAATCAAATCCCTGACTATTATTGGTGCTGCACTGAACTTTTTCCAGGGTTCACACCCATTTAGTCCTTATGCTGTGGCTTCTCCAAACAGAAATGTAGAAACTTCTGTGAGTTTCTTCCAATAATCCTGCTATTGTTCTGTACTATGTCTTTAAAATTCAACTTTTGATTGCTAGATTTCACTTGTCCCCTCACAGGGCACTGTGCCTGGTATTGGGGAACCAGAGGGTAAATCATCCGAAGGGAAGGAGAAAAGCCCCATCAAAAGATCAAAAGGCAGTCTAGGCAGTTTAAATATGATAACTGGAAAAAATAGTGAGCTTGGCAAAACATCAGGAGCTTCAGGCAATGGAGTATTTTCACAAAGGTTTTTTTGAAGTCTTATTTGAAAACATGATAAAGATTGGTTTCTATGCTTATAAAATTTCTGTTACTATTATAATTCCCTTTCAGTGGAGATAGTGGAAGTGAAGCCTCAAGTGAAGGAAGTGATGCCAACTCCCAAAATGTAAGGATGACATTGCTAAATTTTAGTTACTGGTAGATATGTTTTGTTATTTGCAGTTGAAAGGTAACTTTGTTAAGAATAACTTGTGGCAATTTGTTATTATTGCTGAGCGTTGTACCCGCAATGTGATTTTCCAGTTCTTTGTTCAAAGTATCTAATAGGTGAAATTCTCATTTGCAGTTTGATATAGATATTCTTGTCTAACCTATCTCAGTGAACTGTATCTGATTATTTTTCAAAATACAAGTGATTGAAAATGTAGCTAGTTATTATGTTTTTTGTCATGTCAACATATTTTATTACCTAGCTTTTATCATACTTACTACATGTAGGTAAGGGTTTTTCCATGATTTTTCACTACATTTTTGCCGATGCTCAAACTTTTTCATTTGTTCGGTACAGAATAATTGAGGCCAATTTTGGTTTGTTATCATGATCAATTCATCAATAGTTAGCACATATAGCGGTGCTAATGAAGATCTTCTCTTGCTTGAGTTACTGTCATACTAGCGATATTTCGAAGACCTCTCTTTTTCTTAGAAATATAGCCTAGGCCATTAGCATTAATCTGAGAGCAAATTACAATAAAGGAACATCAACTAATGTCCCCTTTAAGGATGTTGCAAAAAATCAATAGGAATGGACATTCCCCTCTTCCAACAAGAATTGTCTAATGTAGCTAAATGGGTCAAAAAATCTATCGTATTGTTTACATTATGCTGTACATAAGGTACTTTGCAAAAATAGAAAGAAGTTAATATGTCTATTATATGCTAAAGTACAAGGTCTTTTTTGATAGTGGTGGCCCATGCTTCTCTCCATTGCAAAATCTATACTCTTGTTGTTGCTGACTCTATGAGGTCTTTTGGTTTCGACTGCTTTTGCACTGGTGTAACCTACTTTGAATGAGCTTTAGAACTTCCAACGAATCACCTTCCAATCATTTCCTTTTCAGCACTTAGCATCAGTGTATTTCTCCTTTTTAAGATAGAGATTAAAATGAGCTGGTGTACACAGATTTAGAACACTAGGGGTGTAGTTCGGTTTGGTTTAAATTGGTTTTATGTAAAACTTGAATTTGAACTGAGTTCATTTGGACTCGAATCAGAACTGAACTGAAAAAAATTTGGTTCGAGTCCGATTCGGGTCTAGTTCCTGCTGGTGTTTGGTAATACAGAGTAGGAGGCGGTTCTAGACTTTAAATTATGTACACAAGAATTTCAATTCTCTGAGCTAAGACCATCATCATAATATTGATCCATTAAATAAGAATGAAATACTTATTATATATATATTTTTAAAATTTTACTATATAATAATAGAAATATAGTAAAATTAATAAATGGTGAATTTTTTTTTTTATTCAACGAAACCTATATAATTTAATTGAAGTATAAAAGTGCAATATAAGTCTTACAAGTAAAATAGCAGTATTAATCAAAAAAACATTTAAGTTATTGTTAACAGATATACATACAACAATAATAACAACAACAACAACTAAGCCTTAATCCCATTAAGTGGGATCGGCTATATGAATCCTTTATTTTCATAGCTTTCCATCAATTGTTAACGAATATAAATAAAACAAATAAAATATAAGCTTGTGGTTATAATAGAAGAAAATAAAGCCATTGCTAACTAAGCATATAAAATAATAAAGGTTAAATTTTCAACTGGGTCCCTAAGTTTAGGGTTTATTATCAGTTAAGTCCATGTTTTTAAAACCTTAACATTTGGGTCCCTAAATTAGGTATATATATCAATGAGGTTCATTTTTTATTTTTTTTTAATATTTAAATTTTATAAAATACAAAAAATGACTCTTTTTCTCTCTCTCTCTCCCCCACTCCTTTGGTGGTTGCGCAGCCTTGTGCAAATGTAGGGAGAGATTGCGGAGTTGCCTGTAGATAGAGAGAGAGAGAGAGAGAGAGAGAGTTTGCCCACCTTGCTTTCAAGAGGGAGAGAGAGAGGAGACTCAGGAGAGGAGAGAAAAAAGAGAGGGAGTAGATAGAGAGGGGCATTTTAGGTCTATTATAAAATTTAATATTAAAAAATTAAAATGGACCTGATTGATATATATATTTTTGATTCAAGAACCCAAAAGTTAAATTTTTAAAATCGTGGATTGAGGTGATATTATACTCTAAACTTAAGGACCTAAATGTAATTTGCCTAATAATACAAATAAAATATTCAATTTGCCTATTGTAGGATTGATAAAATTAATAGCAATTAATTATTAAATCGGTTATTTTGGTCGGTTTCAGGTCCCAAATTTTATAACTGAGAACCAAATTGAATCATTTGGTTTTGAAAATTTTGAAATTAGAATGGAGTTGACTTGAATTAGAACCGAACCAAATTAATCGGTTTGGTTCTGGTTAGGTTCTCAGTTCTTCTGGTATATTTATACACCCCTATAAAACACATTATACACATGTATTCCAGTGAGTTATTACAATTTTTTGAATGCAAGTTTTTACAATTATAATGGACCAGACTGTACCTTTTTAAATGTTGAGGTCCATTTGCATAAAGATGAGAAATTCCATCTCTTGTTTGGTTGGAGGATAAATTTAGGTAAGGAAAGAGAAAATATTTTATTTTATAGAATTGATGTGAATTTTTTTTTTTAATATTGGGAGATGTGTAGGATGTGAAATAAAGTTGATTTTAAGGTTGGAATTTGTGTTGGATGTGAAATAAAGTTGATTTTTAAGGTTAGAATTTGTGTTGGATGTGAAATAAAGTTATTAAAATTTATAATAAATTTAAAATATTATTATTTTATTTTTTTGCCTATTTTTGGGTTCATGCCAAACATGCCCTAGTGATAAGTTATTCATGTATTACAACTCAATGTTGTACAGGATTCTCCACAAAAAGGTTATGATACACAAAATTCTTCTGAAGGTTAGTACACTAGAAATTTTCTTTCTTATCTAGAAATTTTGTTTTGTACTAATAGTCGGTTTATATTCTTTATACCAGCTGTTGCACATCAGAATGGAAACCCTGCACATGTGAATCTTCATGGGTCTCAAAATGGTACAAATCGTGCACAGTCTCAACCAATGATAGGTCAGACCATGTCAATTATTCCAATGCCAGTGCCAGCTCCACCCATAGCAGTTACAGGTCCTACTACAAACTTAAATATTGGCATGGACTATTGGAGTGCGAACTCGTCTCTCTCTTCTGTTCGTGGTAAGGTCCCTGCAACTGCTGTTGCCCCAATGGTTCCTGGTGGTCCATCTGAACTGTGGATGCAGGTATAAAAAACAATTCCTTTTTATAAAACTGGAAATGCTTCTTTGTAGAGCCAAAAATTGGAACTTAGAAGTTAGTTCCCAAAGTTCATTTGAAAAATTCTTGCTGAAGTTGATGCAATGACATTTTGGCATTTTTGTTTCTTTGGTGCTACATTTGTCACAAACTTTTCTATTTTTTTTATGGGGAATCCTAAGATTCTTCTGTGGTATTTTCTCGTTAGTTGCATAGAAACTTGATAAATTACCAAATAATTGATCATGGGTAGATTTGTCATCTTAATCTTTGATCAAATAGTTTTTGGACTCTTTGCCACGTCATCATAGATTTTTGTCATCTTAATCCTTGACCAAATAGCTATGCCAAGTCAGTGAGACTCAAAAAGACTTCCTGCTTAATAGTAGCTCATGAGTATTAGATATAAACAGCTCACATTTGATTTATTTTTTTCTGAGAACATGAGAGTTATTGGTTTCAATCACAAATAATGGGTTGTGGTTACATTATTCATGGTATCAAACCCGGTCCTAAAGATTGCTGGCTATAAATGTACTTTCGCTTGTACGGCTATAAAATTCCACTAGCATTAGTTTGACCGAGTTATCACTAAGTGGTGCAATCACTACTATATGAAGCCTTCTTAAGACGTACTCACATAATCGATGCATTAAGTGCACATGTATATGGCATGCATCTGATAGAACATCAGTGAATAAGTTGAAAATGGGCCCACAAAACAGAAAACTACAAATTTTCTTCCATTTTTACTGATTATCATCGTCATCATTACTCTTATCTGAACTATTTGTGGCCAACTTTATTATTTCATAATTTTGAAAAGGTTTTAGGATGCAACTCTTAAAACTTAGGTGCTGTCATTTTTTTTTAATTTTTCTTCAAATTCTTTGTTTTCTTTTTGATTATCCATTCTCATCTATCGTCATCGTTGTGCTAGAAGAATGAAATTTGCAACTTCTGTAATGTACAAATGCTTTATAATCTCATTCTGCTGTGAGTGCGTAATATATTTTATTTAAGTTCTTAACTTTCTGATGACATTGTCATGAGTTATGCTGTTCTGTATTTTAGGATGAAAGAGAGCTTAAGAGGCAGCGAAGAAAACAATCAAACAGGGAATCAGCACGTCGATCAAGGTTGCGTAAGCAGGTATGAAGCATATATTTCTGGTCATTCTTGATTCTGTCATACTGCTAATTTACATGATGTGCAAAACAACAGTTAGGATAGGCATTAACTGTTTGTTCTGTGAAGTGGTTCCGTGAGTGAATAACTGTTTGTTTCAGGCTGAGTGTGAGGAACTGGCACATCGTGTTGAGGTTTTGAAAGAAGAAAATGCTAACCTTAGAGCAGAAGTAAACAAGATAAAGAAGGAGTATGAGCAACTTCTTTCACAGAACACATCTCTCAAGGTAGGAGTATATCTTCTGTTTGTAGTTTGAATTTTTATGAAGTACTAATATTGAATTTACCTGCAACTTTACAGGAGAGAATTGGGGAGATTCCAAGAGGGACTAATGAATTGATTCATGAAATACATGAAAAACATTCTGTGGAGGATGGTAACCACCAGAATGTAGACTCTGTTGCCAAAGGAAGAGAACCAGATCTGGGGCAGAAATGATGACAACCCTGCCTTCATAATGGTTCCTTGGACTTGGAACTTGTTTCCTTGACCAGGGACAGATGAGATTAATCTTAGTGAACCTGCATTATATCGTGTGCTGCAGAGTAGTTATGATTAATTAAAGATTGTTGCTCATAGTTTTAGCTGTGATATGATTTCTGACCTTTCTGAGACTGGATCCTGACTGATCTTTTAACAGTCGGGCCCAAGCATGATCCTACCACCATGTTTGTCAAGTCAGATATCCATTGGCAGTTGATCAATTATGTTGGCCATAAGCTTCAATGTGATCGATTACTCTCCTTTTTCCTTGAGAGGATGTAATTTATACTAATCAGATGTTTGCTGTATAATTTTTATGCTTCAAAGATTCTTATGTATTTGTGGATGCATTAAGCATGCATGCATTGCTTCATTTGAAGGAGGATCCTGGTCACAGTGTTTTCATGTCTTTGTTTCATTTACATCAATTGCTTTTAGTGTACCAAATACAAAAAATAAGCATAATCGTGTGTTAGTTTTCTTTTGTAGTGCTAGCATACTTGTTCATATAATATAGATTTATTATGACTATACTTTATGAGATCATCCCTCATCTTATGCGGCTTGAAATGGATTGAGATGCTTAGTTCAAGGCAGCAACTTACAAATTGTTTTATTTAATGCAGATCCCATTGCATGTTAAGAAATCCTTTCCTGAAAGATTACTTCTCTTGTGTCTTGAAACTTTTTAGAATCTCTGAAGCAGCTAGGAGCTTGGGGCTAAGACATAAGATTTATTCATTTGTACTGTGGCTGCTGACAACTATATGCTTTACTCGAAAAATTGATGTGCTCATCCTTCCATCTGCAGTACAAATGTTGATCACTAATTCTTTTTTATAATGCAGTAGACTATCATTTCTGCTGTTGAACTAGGAAATTTTGTGGGTCTTGATTTTAGTTCTGTTTTTTCCCTTGCAGATGTGGAATTTGACAACACACTTCAGGATGATGGATGGCATGATCATGTCAGTTAATGAACAGGTATGTAACTTATAATTATGAGAGAAATATTTCCATCTGATTGATGCAGGAAATCCTTTTATTTTAATACTTCATCACTGCAGGTACAGGCTGCAATTGGTTAGGTACAGAAGCAAGAAATTGGTTTGGGAGAAACACTTAAAAGAAGTTACTTTTATTTAGAATGTTGTAATTGCACCGACTAAAATGACATCAACGACAATATCAACAAAGTTTCGACAACTATTAGTTTATCATGGCTGAGATTACATAAGGTTGATGCACTTGTTTGGTCACTTGAATCACCCGGTGATGGACTCGTGGGAGTGACCACACTAGAGGGAGGGGAAGCGACCATTGCTGGTGGTAGTTGTTGAGAAGGTGCTGGATATGGTTTTGGTGGTTCCTGTAAAGTGGAATGGTTGCACACACTTTGACTGCTATTTTGCATCTGTGTGTCCAGCACACCACTGATGCCATGGCACCTAAATGAAGACCCGGACGTGCAGATATTAATGCTGACAACCTGAAGCTTGTTGAGGTAATATCTCTTCCCACCTTCATTGACTATGCTCAGTTTATAGCCACTTTGGTGAGTTGGAATGGTGGTTCCTGTTGGAAGGTGTTTCAGGTCGTCGAAAAGCAACGCGGAAGGAATGGAATGCCTTGACAGAAACGGGAAAACTTGGATCTCAGTGATGGAAATTTCAGAGAGCATTTGATCCATGGGCATCAGGAAAGTGGTGTTAATTGGAATTCTATCAGCGACCATGTTGATGAGCATTGCGAAAGTGAAGTAGTTGGCATGCTGCATTTCCTGGATTGTGATGGAAATTTCTTTGCTCTTCTTTGGGTGCTCATCAGCAACTGAAGTAAATATGATCAGAAAAATCACAATGAAGGGTGAAGTGAGGTAAGTACCTGCCGTGAATCTTGGGAGTCCTTCCATCCTACTGGTTTTTGGCGTATGAACTCCTTTATTTTGGTGACTATGTAGGGTTGTTACGCATGCTTTCTCACTTTCTCAACAACCTAACTTCATGCCTTTCACATGGTTGGAACTCTGGTAGGGTGTTATCCTTTGTAGATAATGAAATTTTCTGCATTTTGAGGTACAAATAGGTAGGCTGTTTCAGATGATTTTCTGTCTTGTATTTATTATCTTTTCACTTTGAGGTTAAAGTTTTACAATGATGATCACCTGCATTAGATATAAGAACTTTTAAAACTTGCTTCTTGGGGTAAATAGTTAAACATAATCGCCTACGGTGAACATAACGGTATCATTCTAATTTCTGTTGTGTCTGATTGCTTGTTTATCTCCTTCAGATTATGTATTTGATTGAGCACTTAATTTGTGACGTCCCGGCTACCAAAGCTCAGCCTTCCTTTTAAAATTGTCCAAGAATTTTTACATTTAGGTCCGAACTTATTTATTTTAAGTCCAAAATAGTATTATTTTTAAATCCCAATCAACATACTCAGATGTGATACAATTACTTTGTTTAAATTGTCCACATTTTGCAAAAAGTTCTTCATTTTGTTATAACTTTTTCTAAAATATATATTTTAGACACTTTTTGGCATATTTTGTAATAGAGAAATTATCATATCCAGCTCTGATGTGTTATTTCTTCACCAGTCAAAGTCTTCAAAGGCCCGTAGTGCTGTTAGGGGAATGGACTTTCACAGTTGAACGTGGAAGTTTGATGAAATAATGAGGAAAATGAAAGCTGGTAGATGATTTTTTTTAATAGTAGTTGGTTTTGTGCCTTGTAGATGATTTTTTTTTAATAGTAATTGAGTTTTGTACCTAGTAGATGATTTCTTTTTGTTTTAATAGTAACTTGATTTTGTGCCTAGTAGATGATTTTTTTTTTTAATAGTAATGTATGTGCCTAGTAGATGATTTTTTTTTTAATAGTAGCTGGTTTTGTGCCTAATAGATGATTTTTTTTTTAATAGTAACTGGGTTTTGTGCCTAGTAGATGATTTCTTTTTGTTTTAATAGTAACTGGATTTTGTGCCTAATAGATGTTTTTTTTTTTTAATAGTAACTGGGTTTTGTGCCTAGTAGATGATTTTTTTTTTAATAGTAATTGAGTTTTGTGCCTTGTAGATGATTTTTTTTTAATAGTAATTGAGTTTTGTGCCTTGTAGATGATTTTTTTTAATAGTAATTGAGTTTTGTGCCTAGTAGATGATTTCTTTTTGTTTTAATAGTAACTGAGTTTTGTGCCTAGCGTAGACATTGCTGATTACCTTCTCATGGCACAAGAAATTTTTCACTATTAATGCTAAGAAGAGGTAGAGGTGCAATAACATTGCTTTGAAACTTTGATCTCATATAATGTTAAAGAGAATAATTTTATGTGCTGTTGAAGCGTAAACAAGTTTATTTAATTGCATCAATAAAATAAGATTATTAAATGCAACCAACATGTGGTGCAGATGAAAAGAATGCTAGTAGTTAAATGAATTTAATTTATTTTTTTTAATTATGTAAATTTATTCAAATATTAAATAAATGATTTATAATGCAACAGTTTTAAAAGTTAATTATAATAATGATGATTAATTAATAAGTTAAAAAATAATATATTATAAATAATGGATAGTATATATAAAAAAATTATGTTTCTTCAAGGATAATTAATATATGACTAATATTATTTATTAATAATATTTAAATGTCATAAAATTAAATAGATGATTTATAATTAAATTATAAAACTATCAAACGATGAGCACGCTTAAGGACTTAAAAGCCATCAAGTGCATTAAATAAAATTATTTTGTCAATTAAACAATAAAAATTATTCCAAAATTATTATTTAAAAAAAAAGAATGAGTTTTCATAAAATCATTTCTAAGTAATTACTTTTTATACTTGTTAACACGTGGTTCCAGCGTTGGATCTCTGCCGTACACGTGGCGCCTTGCTGGCACTCAGCCTTTACTTTATTTACTAACTCATCTATCCTTTTTCGCATGTCAGTTCTCGGTCAAACCTCGGCTACGAGGGTTCAACTAAATCTCATCCACGATGAGCCAGGATCATTCCTAGTAACCTCGTCCCCAATGTTACAAAACGGTGCCTATCACAATCAAGTTTGGACCGATCGCGCCGTTCCCCGTGCAGGACACTTTTTCCAAACCCGCAAATCAAGGATCCGCATGCTCCAGTTGTCACGGGTCCCCAGAAGTAGTATCAATATTAAAAGATGACATCCTCCTTTTGCGGTTGTTTGTCCCTCCGGCAGCCAGCAAACGACGCGAACCCAGAGCTTGTTCACCTCCCTTTCTCCAGAAAACTAGGATAAAGCTGCACCATCCGCTGCCTACAAATACCCTGGAACTCAGCCAGGGGATCAGATTGATTCTTGTTGTATTAGAGCCAAAATTGAGGAGCTCTCTCTCTCTCTCTTTCCCTTACATAAACGTTGTATTAGCCTTAACGGCTACCTTTCTCCTTAGAGAAACTCCTTCGCTGATCGCTCGGTGGACGTAGGGGATTTCCTCCCTGAACCTTAAATCTTTGTGTACTTCTCTGAATGCCCCAAACTCTCTCTCTCCCTCTCCCTCTCTCTCTCTCTTAAGCCTCTGCTAATAGGCTTATGTCTCGGTGCGCCGCCGTCTCCGGAAACTTTCTCTCTTTTTTGGTGTTTCTTGGGATCCTCTGCATCCTACGTCAACGTCTTCTGGTGCTTTCATTGAGACCCTGGGAAGATGGTGGCCAGAATGCGTCGAACCAACTCCGCTGCTCGTAGTACGCATGCGGGAGAACCTTCCATTCAGGCACTAGATGACAGAGCTTCGGCCTCAACTTCTCGGCGTCACGCCGAATCTGCTTCCTCCTCCAGGGGAACCCGTGTCTCAGAACTTCAGGGGATGCTGGCAAATCTTACTGACCTGGTCATTGGCCTCACAGCCCAACAAGTTGATTGTCAGGCAGACCCAGCTAGTATGCGCAGTACTTCCTCTCCCGCCGGTCGCGGCGGCCCATGTTCCTCTTCCGCCGGTCGTTGCGGTTCCTACACCTCTTCTGCTGGCTGCGGTGGCCCCAGAGCTTCTTCCGCCGGTAGCGGCGGCCCCTGCACCCCCTCCTCCGGTCGCTGAGGCTCTCGCTCTCGCTCCCGCGCTTCCTGTTGCAGTGCCTTCCGTTCAGACGTCTGGCTCTTCTCAACTGCCCAGACGCCCCTTTCGTCTCTAGGAGGTTCGCCAGAATCCTCTTCCACCATGTCCGCTACCACAGCCTGCTTTCCTTCCACCTACTTTCCCTCCATTCCTTGCCGGAAGAGATCCCCTCTTTCCAGGCGTTCAGGCCCCCCATCATGGGCCTGACCCGTTCTTTTGACCGATGGACGGCAATGCTCCTTTCGCCGACGCCATCCGGCTAGCTCTAATCACTGAAGACTTCAGGCCGCCTAGGCTTGAAGCCTACAAAGGCGCGACCGACCCCCGCGAGCACATTCAGGGGTTTGAGGCCGCAGTCCGTTATCGCCAACCGGACGAAGCCACTAAGTGCCACCTCCTAGCCAACACTTTGAAAGGGGCAAGATTTAGCTGGTTCATCAAGCTCCCCACGGGTCACATTTCCTTCTATGAACACCTGAAGTGGGAGTTGATCGCCCGTTTCATCGGTCAAACCTGAATGGTCATTTCCGACATGGTGCTCGCCAATATCAAGCAAGGCGAGAGAGAGCCTTCGGGATTACACCAACTACTTCTTTGCTGCCGCGGCAGAAGCTGAAGCTGTCGACCCTGCGGTGGCTATGCATAATTTTTGGAGGGGACTTAAAGTCGGAGATCTGTCTAAATCCCTGCAACTGGCCAAGCCTCGGAGTTACCCAGAGCTGGTGGCCGGAGCCAGCCAGTTTATGTTCCTCGAGGATGCTGAGTCCTCTCCCCCCGGTGTTTCTAGAGTCAAACAGGAGAACAGAAAGAGGAAATATTGGGGTGATGAACCCCCGGCCACGAAGATACACATGGCCAAGAGTCGTGATCGAGATGAGGAGAAGCCACGACACATCCAGCATCAGAAGCATTTCTTCTCTGCCGCTTCCTGAAGTGTATGCGGCGGCCGTTAAACAAGGGTGGGTCCAACCTGCCAGACCCAAGCCAGCGCCTCCGGTTGGAGTGGATCCTGACAACTATTGTGAGTTCCACGGGAACTACGGGCACAAGCTTCACAAGTGCCGTGGCCTCAGAGCTCTGCTCGACAAACTATCAGGGCAAGCTCGAGGAGTTCATGCAGATGGCGCCGACCTTCACTGCCGCCCAGAAGGGGAAGGCCCCCAAAGTTACTGGGGTTCCTGCTAAAGTCCTACCATCTCCAAGCCCCAGCCAACAAGGGCGTTCTTACCCCCTGCCACCAGGACGATCAATGCCATCTTTAGCATTGACCCTGCTACTACTCGCCGCCAAGTAGCCGAGGTCGGCGGTATCTCTGAGCAACATTTTTCATCCATCCTACTTACCTTCTGCAAGGAGGATCTCCCCCAGCAGGGCAATACGCACAACGATCCAATCGTGGTCGTCGCCCGCATAGCTGATTTCGATGTTCGACGAGTGCTCCTCGACTTGGGAGTGTCGCCGACATCCTGTTCGAATATGCTTTCCTCTAGATATGGCTCAAAGAGGTAAACCTCCTCCGTACTGAAACCACCTTGCTCGGTTTCTCCGGAGATAGGGTCCAACCTCTGGGATTCATTGCCCTGCCCGTCTCCTTTGGCGATGACAACGGCTACGCCATGAACATGGTGAACTTCGCTGTCATCAGAACTAAGTTAGGTTACAACGCCATCTTGGGAGAACAACACTCAATTCTTTTGGGATGGCGATTTCCACGCCTCACCTCTGCGTGAAGTTCCCTACCTCCAGCGGCGTCACCATCAGAGGAGATGTCAGGCAGGCTACTCGGTGTTTCCAGATCGCCGCACAACTTGTCGTTGATCAACTGGATCCCAGAGAATCCTAGCCCGTTGTACCACAAGAAGGGGTCATCAATGTAACCTTGGGGGGGGGGGGGGGGGGAAGAAACTTTTAGAATTGTAAACTTATCCTCATCCATGAATGATAAACAGCAGACGAAGATCACTATCATGCTTTCTGAGTATACTGATGTCTTCGCATGGCCCCCTGAAGATGTTTTAGGTGTCGACAGGGATGTCTGCGAGCACCACCTGAACATATCTAATACTGCCTCCCCTATAGCACAGAAAAAAAGGGTGATGGTAGGGGAGAGGCAGAACGCTATCAAAGAAGAGGTCAACAAACTACTTGGGGCTGGCTACATCAGTGAAGTTCAATATCCCCAATGGCTCACCAACGTCGTCATGGTGAAAAAGGTCAGTGGAAAGTGGAGGATGTGCGTAGACTTCCGCACACTAAATCAGGCCTGCCCCAAAGATACTTACCCTCTCCCACGCATCGACATGATGGTAGATCGTACCTTCAGGTACGAGGTTATGAGTTTCCTGGATGCCTTCTCTGAGTACCACCAGATTCGGATGGCCAAAGAAGACGAAGAAAAGACTGCCTTCATCACTGACTTTGGCACATACTGCTACAACGTCATGCCCTTTGGTCTCAAGAATGCCGGTGCTACTTACCAGCGCATGATTGATGCCGTCTTCAAGGATCAGAGGGGGATAAATCTTGAAGCATATGTCGACGATATCCTAGTCAAGAGCAAAACCTTTGAGGGACACCTCAGTGACCTCAGGGAGACACTTGACACCCTCCGAAAGTTTAACCTCAAACTTAACCCTACCAAGTGCACCTTCGGCGCGGCTTCAGAAATTTTTTTGGGCTATCTAGTCTCAGCTAGAGGAATAGAAGCCAATCCAGATAAAATCTGGGCAATCCTAAGCATGCCCTCTCCTCAGACAGCAAAAGAGACTCAAAAGCTAGCAGGATGAATCAACAGCCTGGGCAGATTCATTTTGAAAGCCGGGAATCGATGTTTGCCATTCTTTCGATGCCTGCGCAATAATAAGGGGGGGGTCAGTGGACCAGCGAATGCGAAGCCACTTTCACAGAACTGAAGAAATATCTTACCTCGGCCCCGATATTAGTGGCGCCAAAAGAAGGAGCGGTCCTATCTTTATATTTGGGTGACTCTGACACCACGGTCTCAGCGATTCTGGTGAGCGACGAAAATGGGGTACAACATCCAATCTTTTATATCAGCCACATACTCTTAGACGCTGAAAGCTGATACCCCACGCTAGAAAAGCTTGCTCTGGCTCTCCTGATGACGGCAAGGAAGCTACGACCATATTTTCAGTCCCACACTATCCAGGTTGTCACTGATCAACCGCTCCTTAAGATACTGCACACTCCTGAGATTTCAGGAAGACTGCTTAAATGGTCCATTGAGCTGGACGAGTATGACATCAGGTATGTCCCGCGGACAACAATCAAGGCTCAGGCACTAGCAGATTTCATCGCCGAACTTTCTACTTCGGAGCCACCACTTCCCAAACATCGGACAAACCTCTGGTCTCTTCATGTCGACGGTGCATTTGGATCACAGTCCCAAGGGGCTGGCATTCTCCTAACCAGCCCAATGGGAGCCACTTTACACCATGCCGTGACACTTCAGTTCAAGGCTACAAACAATCAGGCGGAGTATGAAGCTCTCATCACAGGGCTGAACTTCGCACTCAGCATGGCTGTGAAGTATATACAGGTATTCAGTGACTCCCAACTAGTCGTTAACCAGGTGAATCAAGCGTTTGAGACAAAGGACGAGGTTTTGAGAAAATATCTGCAACAAGCCTGGTCCTTGATCTCTTAGTTTGAAGATTTCTCCCTGACGCATATTCCCAGAGAAGAGAACCAAGTGGCAGATAGGCTTGCAAAGGTGGGACTCCCCGACCTCTATCGAACTCAAGTATTCGAAAGACCCAGTTTCGAATGCGCGAAAATCCACTCTGGGGAGCATCCGCCTTGCTGGATGGACAGGATTCTCAGTTACCTAAAAGATGGGACCCAACCCGAAAACATGCAAGAGGCGAAGAAACTGAAGCTTGACAGCGCCAAATACGTCCTAATCAATAGAGAGCTCTACAGAAGGTCCTATGCCAGGCCCCTCACCAAGTGCCTAAGACCTGAAGAAGCTCAAGCAGTCATGGAGGCTGTGCACAAAGGAGAATGTGGAACTCATGCTCATGGCCGAAGTTTGGTCATGCGAATCCTACGCCAGGGATTCTTCTGGCCAAATATCCACAAAGATGCTCAAGTGTTTGTGGAGAAATGCTCTCAATGCCAGTACTACGCTGACATGCAGAGGCAGCCCGTCGGCTATCTCAAACCCATCAATTCGTCTTGGCCCTTCGCTGTTTGGGGGCTAGACTTTCTGGGCCCAATGCCTACGGCCATGAGGAGCTACAAATGGATACTAGTTGCTGTCGACTACTTCACAAAGTGGATTGAGGCCAAGCCACTTACTCATCCTATTGCTCAAAATGTCGAGAACTTCCTATGGGCTAACATCGTCTGCAGATACGGCGTACCAATGGTGATTATCACAGACAATGGCATCCCGTTTGCTAATCAGCGAGTCCATGACTTCTGTGGCAAACATCAAATCAATCTCAAATACTCATCCATCTGGCATCCTCACACCAATGGGCAAGCAGAGGCCGCTAACAAAAACATCTTGAATATCTTGAAGAAACGCCTTGACGACGCCAAAACCCGCTGGCCAGAGGAGCTACCAGGCGCTCTCTGGGCTTACAATACAGCTCTTTCCAAAGTTACTTAGGAGTCTCCCTTCTCCCTTTCGTTCGGAATGGACGCAGTCATACCAGTTGAGTTGGAACACTCCTCCCCCAGGGTAGAAATCGCAGCTAACTTCAATCTTGAAGATCTGCAAAGCTGGATGGGTGAAAATGATGATTCACGGCGAGTCGAACTGGACCTCTTGGAGCAGAAAAGAGAGTTGACCGCACTCAAACGCCTGGAGCACAAGCACCGGGTTGAAAGATATTTCAACCGCAAAGTTAACCCCAGGACTTTCATTCAAGGAGACTTGGTATTCAAACGGCGACTTCTTGCCGGCAGCAATTTGGGGGTTCCCAAGCTTGAGCCTAACTGGGAAGGCCCTTACATCGTGTGCGAGGTTGCTGGACCAAACGCATATCATCTAATGACTTCTGAAGGCATCCAACTCCCCAGAACTTGGAGTGGGGACGATCTAAAAAAATTCTACGCCTAAATACTTCCTATACAAAATTCATTTATACAGATTCATCCAAGAATTTACTACACATTCAATCAATAAGCTCTGGGGCGTTCTTTATTAGTAGACATCTGGGTTCTTCCAAAATATATCTGGATTTTTTTATGCTGTCCCAGAGGTTATATCTCAAACTTTAGAGTTCTTGTGACAATAAATCTTACACCTATTAATTCATATTGAGGTATTCATATCAGCCTAACATCTATCGCTCAGGTATGATTTCAATCCCAAAACTCTCAACTATCGTACCCGAGGCTCCAGACCTCGTACACGATGTTTCGTTATGACTAACCTTCCATATACGACGGTCACTGAGCCTAGTTAGGCCTGGCAGGCGGGGTCTCCTACTTACATCTGGAACCCTTCCATAAGCCCATCCGACTAGCGGAAGATCTAAAGGTCTGCTCGTAACTTTAGGGCAGTCCCTGCTATCTACTCATGATACATGTCTCTCCTAAGCAGAGTGCCTTCGCTTCCTACTAGGATCTGTTGCTTTAACGGAGGTCAGCCCTTGCCTAAAGTACAAATATCGGCCACGATGTTTCAGACGATCAAGTCCTTTTAGCATTAGATCAAATAACTCCTCCTAGGCAAGATCTCCACTACTATCATTACTTTTTTCTGTGCAGGTGCATAAAGGGGTATACTCTCAAATCCTAATTCAGGAAACCCCCGGGATCAGCCCATGCCTTAAGTACAAACATCGGGCACGATGTTTCAGACACTTCGTTCTTTTGGCATTGAGTCAGATAATACCTCAAGCGGAATTTCTCCTGTTATCATTACTTTCTTTCTATGCGGATTTGTGAAGTTCAAAATTCAAGTTGGGAACACTCTATATGATTCAAAGACCTTCATTATTAAGTTGTTATGAGGGGTTTTCTCAGTCATAATCAGAACATCCCAAATTTCATACAAAGGTACCTGTACATTTCATATACATCAGAATAAAACAGGTATGCAAGACAAAACAAGTTTTCTATTCATTCATTTTCAAAATTACAAAGAATTGAGATTACAATCACTCCTCTTGCAAGAAAAGTGGGTTCGCCTTCACTGATCCCATCCAAAAGATCAAACATCTGATGGATAAGGTCGTCAGTCAAGTCAAAACCCTCCTCCCTGTAAGTAGGATCAACGGCCAGGCAAGGAAAGAGATCCACTTCCCTGAGGTCAGAGGCAGTAACTTTGCCCCCTTGGATCAAAGTGAAGGCCAATCCTTCCCATGCCCGCTTGATCCCATCTAACCTCTCCTTTCTACAAGGTAAGATTATTTTGTAGGTTTTCACAGCTGCTGCAGACCTCTCCACAGCAACAGCCTCCTGGTCTCCAGCGACTTTGACAAGCTTCTCTCGTAGAGCTTTATTGTCAGCTTTTACCACACTCAACTCCTCTTATAGCTTAGTCTTCTCCTCTTGAACAACGTCAAGCCGAGAAGACGGTAAGCTGCACTCTCAAGACCTCAACTTCCTCATCTCGTTGATGGAGCTGACGTCCTTGTTCCAGTACTTGCTCTTCCGTCCTCAAGGCCCTGTTCAAAGCCACTGGCAGGCGAGCGAGTACCTGCAGCAGAAACAGAGTCAGCTCACGAGAACAAACGAGAGAAAAAGATTAAGAGAATCCTTACCGTGGCTATCCTGTTGGCGAAGCCTGAATAGAGCTCTGGTGTTTAAGTCCTCTCCAATTTCTCCTCCAAATCCTTTGACACCAGACTACTCCCTAGGGCTAGGCCTACCTCTCCTCGGTAAACACAGCTCTTGTTCGCAGTTGGCGACAATCAATCTTTTGTCGTCCCCCTTCGTCCTTACCGCCATCCTCGTACCTTCGTCCCCAAATATTCCGGTGAAATTGGTGCTGATAGGGGGCTCTATGCTTCGCTGCCAGTCATGGTCTCCCCCGGCAGCAAAGCCTTCCTCCTCCACACTCTTCGCCTTCATAGATGGGGGCTCTGGGCCTGTGCTCTCAGAGGGACCCCTTCCCTTCTTGGGAACCTCACGGAGAACCAATTCCAGGCAAGATCCTTCCATTCTCTCTTTTTCTTGGCCCCCGTCGGCCTTATTCTCTTCCTTCTTTTCCCCTATAACAACCCTTGTATTTCCCTTAGGGATTGACTGGGGCTTGGCGGCTGACACAGGTCCTTTTTCCTTTCCCGTGTACCTCAGCTCAGCCAAGGTTTTTTTGTCGTCTGCGGCATCCTCAGTAGAGGACACCACATCGACGGCGGTTTCGCCGCAGACTGGCTCCGGAACCTCTACCTCCTCTTCCTCACCCACCTCAGTAGTCTCTTTACTGACCTGGGCGACGGGAGGCTGCCCTCTCCTAGCTCTCTTCATCAGAACCGTTCCAGGAGGTGAGACGACTTCCTTGAGAACGACATACCCCAACGCCTTGGCGTGCAGGGATACATCGTTTCTCATATGTCTGAGGAAGTCCTTCAGGGGCCAACTCTGCCCCTTCAGCCTCTCTAGATTTTTTAGGATGTCTGACCCGACCATCCACTTGGCATCGCCGATGAACTCAGGGAGGCATGTACCAGGCATCAAGGGGATTCCTAAGTCCCCTCTGACAAAGAAGTTGTAGTCCCTCCAGTCTGAGTGGGAACTACTTGCTCCTGAGAACATCGCTTTCCTTGTCTTTGACTGCAGGCCAGACATCCTCCATACCCCGGCACCGCCATCCAGCTAAACAGGCTCCTGAATAGCGTTAGGGTCCACGGTATTCTCTGATCCTGTAGCAGTTTTAGGAAGGAATACACGTAGGCCATGACGTTAGGGGAGAGTTGCGCCGGGACAATCTGAAACGAATTCAGGATCTCCCTGAACTCTAGTTGCGGTGGTAACATTAGGCCATACTCCACCTACGTCCGGTATACACATACTGCTTTTTCAGGAGGACTGTTTGGTCGGAAGTCGACGGTAGGAGGGATAATCGTTAAGTCGGGGTTTCCTCTAAACCCTCTGGTCGTGTTGAGCACCTCGTGCTCCATCAGGAGACTCTCCTGATAGCTGGTGTCCTTACGAAACTGATCAGCCAGCTCGGCCCACTCGATCTCTCCTCCTCCCATGGCGTAATTTCGCAACGGACGGGGCGAAGATTTCTTTTTCTCTTAGGGTTTGAAGACGGAAGTACTTCAACTTTCCCTTGACAGCCTTTTATGGGAAACAACCGTGACCTTTCATCTTCTGGCCGTTTGATCTCTTCGATCAGCACGTGGGCGCAATCAGACCTTTCGTACTTTCTGACAACTTCAAAATTCGAAGCGATGCACAGTTATCGAAACGTCGCTTCCCCCCGTTTCTCCATACGTCGTGCACGACATCTCATGATCATGTGCAATATTTTGAAACGACGTTCTATTCCTTGTCCCCTTTACTATTATCGCTCGATACTTTATAATCGTGCACGAGGATAGTAACTTTCCTTTTAACTTAGAATGTACCATTGGTTTTATACTTTCACACATGAATCCGTTCTCTCTTTTCTAACCTCATGGTACCTGTCTCAAACACAAAAGAAATGACAAACAGAATTCATCCAACAAGTCTTTGAAAAAAAAATGTATTTCATTAATGATAAAACTTATTGCAATTTCATTTTTTCTGTTCCCTTACATGTTTCTCTCATGAGTACAGGAAAAATAAAGAAAATACAAGGCTTCAGAACTTAGACACCTAGTGTAATAGTATCGACCTCAGGCATGTGGGAACCTCTCTCTCTGAGACCGATCTATTACACTCCTAATAACGGGAAGCAGATCGCCCGGGAGCTACTAGGACCCCTTTCCCAACTATCGTTCCATCAAATGTAATGGTGATGGTGAGGCTAAGGAGTTAGGAGATGGAGGTGAGTCACTTCTGGCTCCCTGGCTGATCCTGTTGCTGGACTTCAGGAGGAGCGCTTCGGCCCAGCCACCTGGCCTCAATAGGAGTAATTTGGCCCTCTTCAGGACTCCTGCATAGGGGAGATAGGTGATATCCCCAGCCAACGTAGGATCTTGCTGGAGGAACCTCCTCTAGGCAGTGGCTGCCAGCGTCGAAGAACCTGTCTGGTCCCTTAGGATCACAAAAGGGAAGAACACCAGGACTTCTGATATTCTCCTGGTTTAAGATGCTTACATCGACCAATGTCTGCAGGAGAACATCAAAAGCAGCCCGGTTCTTCACGTGGTGACCCACCGGCGAGGCGTTGACGATATTCACCGCCCTCCTCACCGCTTCTTCTAGATCCTCCATACGTTGTCCCTGCCATCCAGAGCTATTCTCCACCAAGGCCCGCAAGGTGCGAACCTTGGACTTCAGCAACTCCTTCCCGCGGCGAGTTTCGGAGGCCGCCTCCGTCACCCCCGACAATGCCTCCCTGGCCTTGGCAACTTCATCCCTTAGCCATCTTCTTTCTTCCTTCAAAGCCTCCTTCTCATCATCTAACTCCTTTATCCTTCTTTGGAGGTCTTTGACATGAGCAGAATGAGCCTGGTTCACATCCGATAGGCTGCGGTGAAACTCTCCCCTCACAGCCTCACTCTTACTGGCCCATTTTGCGTTACTCAGAGCCAGGAAAGCCAACTTGTCTTCCAGTTTGTACAACTTCCCTAGCTCTTCACTGTGATCGCCTTGAGAACACTTTATGACTTGCAACAAAGCGCCCTCCAACTCCTCTATCCTCCGAAGGTGGCAAGCCTCCCCTTCCTCCTTGCCCTTCAGAGATCTTATTACCTCCAGAACCTTAGAGGTACTCCCTAGGATCTTCTCTTCCTCCCTCCTTATTTCAAACAACCTTTCTCCCAGCACGCCCCATGTCTCCCCATTGTTGGGGGCGACATTGGAGGCAGCTGGAGGAACCCTCTCCTTTTCCTTAATCGCTTCTTCCATCTTGCCTCCTGAACCTTCAATGTCAAGGGCGGCTTCAGGAGCAACCTGAGGGGGCACCTCCTTCTCTCCCTTAGTCACCTCCTCCATCTTACTGTCCTCCTCCTTTCTTCCCTTTTCCTCCTTTTCCTTGACATTTTCGAGGTTTGCTGGAAGGAAAGAAGGGAAGAGGAGCTTCCTTCTCTTCTCAGAAGGAGGGAGTGGTACACCAAGAGAAGAAGGACCGCAAACCATCAGGGGTGATTTCTTCACGCCCTCTATAGGAGTCCCGAACCTAGGAAGGAGCCTCTCAATCTCTTCATCCTTGAGTAGGATCTTCCCAGGCGCTAATTTTGTCCCAGCGGCTATTTCACTCACCAGGATCACCTCCTTCCGCCCTCCAGCCTTCAGAGGCAGCTTGACTGGAGAACCAGAGACATCCACCACATCTGTGGCCTCCGCACCCACCGGCTCTTGCACAGACTCCAGCGTCTGCGCTAGAATAGCGGCAACCCTGACTGACGGGGCTTCCGCCTCCAGGTCCACAACCGCAATTCCCACTCCTTCCTCTTCTCAGGAGGAGCGGCGTCAATAGGAAGATCACTGGCCCTCTTCTTTAAGAAATTTGACAGGGTCGCCCACTTCCCCCTTTCTGCCATCTTTCTAATGATCCACTCTCTCTTGCATAAACTCAGGGGCTGGAAGAAAAAGGAATACAGATCGGCGAGCGTCGCCCCCATCTTATCCTAACATGTCTCGGGCAGCGCGTCCACCATCGCGACGGTTCGCATTCAAGGACCCATATCAATATTCGCGCCCTAACAATGCGGGGGGCTGATGTTAACACGTGGTTCCAGCGTTGGATCTCTGCCGTACACGTGGCGCCTTGCTGGCACTTAGCCTTTACTTTATTTACTAACTCATCTATCCTTTTTCGCAGGTCAGACCCCGGTCAAACCTCGGGCACGAGGGTTCAACTAAACCTCGTCCACGACGAGCCAGGATCATCCCTGGTAACCTCGTCCCTGATGTTACAAAACGGTGCCTATCACAATCAAGCTTGGATCGACCGCGCCGTTCCCCGTACAACGGTACAGGACACTTTTTCCAAACCCGCAAATCAAGGATCCGTATGCTCCAGTTGTCACAGGTCCCCAGAAGTAGTACCGATATTAAAAGATGACATCCTACTGTTGCGTTTGTTTGTCCCTCCGGCGGCTAGCAAACGGCGCGAACCTAGAGCCTGTTCACCTCCCTTTCTCCGGAAAACCAGGATAAAGCTGCACCATCCGCTGCCTACAAATACCCTAGAACGCAGCTAGGGGATCAGATCGATTCTCGTTGTATTAGAGCCCTAACTGAGGAGCTCTCTCTCTCTTTCCCTTCCATAAACGTTATATTAGCCTTAACGACTACCTTTCTCCTCAGTGAAACTCCTTCGCTGATCGCTCGGTGGACGTAGGGGATTTTCTCCCTGAACCACCTTAAATCTTTGTGTGATGCTCTGAATGCCTCGAACTCTCTCTCTCTCTCTCTCTCTCTCTCCCTCTCTCTTTCTCTTAAGCCTCTGCTAACCAGCTTATCTCTCGGCACGCCGCCGTCTCCCGGTACTCTCTCTTTTTTGGTGTTTCTTGGGATCCCCTGCATCCTACATCAACAATACTGTTTGTATAAAAATATTTAATTTTATTATTAATTTTGGAGGAGTTACGGAAACAAAAGAGTGAAAAATAGATGATGAAAAAAATTTAAAAAATATTTTAATTATTTTTTAAGTAAAAGTAGCGATGAGAGATGAAATGTCCTTTTATGTTGGTAGGCATGAATTTTCCTTTTAATTTTAATATAAAATTCGGATGCGTTATTTTAATTTTATATTTAATTAAATCTATTATTAAATGGCAAAATTATGAATATCCTGAATCCTCTCGGTAATTTAAACACGTGCGAGCGCCGCTATCGATTCCGCACAATAGTTTCATTCAAATTTGCTTATGCGAAGCTCCGCATAGCTGATGTTATGCGACCGTCAAAATTGGTGGACTATAACTCAGGGATTTTGAAGAAAATTTTCACTTTTCCGACTGTTGCCCGCACGAATGTCCCCCGAAAATATTTCTATGCGGATAAATATGCGAACAGTGCATTCGCTGCGCCATTTACTTAAATTTACAAAAAAATCTTCTATAAAAAAATTACAAAAAAAATATACTTTTGATTTTGACTTAATAAAATTTTTTTATTTTAGGTGAATATATCTATTCAATCTTTTGGTGTTTAAATATTGTTAAAACCTAAAAGTAAGATTTTTATATTATAGGTAATTCATGTGATTAATAATTGCATAGGGATTATTTGTTTGTAAAATTAAATTTAGATATAAATATTTTTTTATTAAAAATTGCGAATGATGTGAAATAAAATTAATTATTATGTTGGGATATGTGAGAGATATGAAATAAAGTTAGTTATTATTTTAATAATGTATGTAGGATATGAAATAAAATTAATTTTAATATTAAATTTTACGTGTGATGTGATATGTTAGGTTAAAATTAAATCAGATTAGTTTTTAATTTCAAAACAAAAAGGGCCGTAAAGTTTTATATCATGCGAATAATAATTATATTTATTAATAAATCATCACCATCATAATAGATGAATGGACTAATATAACATTTAGTTTAATATTATACCATATAATTTTATTAAGTCAAAATCAAAAGTATTTTTTTTTGTAATTTGTTTTTTATAGAAGATGTTTTTGTAAATTTAAGTAGACGGACGCAGCGAATGCACTGTTCACATATTTATCCGCATAAAAATATTTTCGGGGGACATTCGTGCGGGCAACAGTCGGAAAAGTGGAAATTTTCTCCAAAATCCCTGAGTTATAGTCCACGAATTTTGATGGTCGCATAACATCAGCTATGCGGAGCTTCGCATAAGAAAATTTGAATGAAACTATTGTGCGGAATCGATGGCGGCGCTCGCACGTGTTTAAATTATTGTAATGCCGAGAGGATTCAGAATATTCATAATTTTGCCATTTAATAATAGATTTAATTAAATATAAAAGTAAAATAACGTATCCGAATTTTATATTAAAATTAAAAGGAAAATTCATGCCTACCAACATAAAATGAAATTTCATCTCTCATCGCTACTTTTACTTAAAAAATAATTAAAATATTTTTTAAATTTTTTTCATTCTCTAGCATTTAGTTTAATATTATACCATCTAATTCATATATCATGACATTAAAATTAACTATATAAATCACATTATAAATAGTATTTTACATTACTAACAATATTTAACTATATAGATCACATTCTTTAAATTTTTAAAAAAAATTTAATAAAAATTTTAAATTTAAAATTTAAATATCGATAAAATATTAAAATTATATTTAAAATAAATAAATAAATAATTATGTTATTTAAGATTAATGATAATATTTTTATTCACATGCATAAGATAAATAGAGTAAAGTATAAGATCATCAAATAATTTTTAATTATTTTAGGATGTTCAAAAGATAAATACTGATGAATGATCGTGCAATGTATAAATAAAACGACTTTTTATTATTAACAATGTAGTTATTCTAAAATTTATTATTTAATGTACAGGGAGTTCTTAGATAAATTAATGTATAAAAATAATAGAGGGATCAACATTTTATTTAAAAATATAAATATTTTTTAATGTTGTTAATATTAAATAAAATTCATCTTTGGGAAAATTTCCCATAAAACTATATTATTTGGCATTTTACATTCTAAAAAATTAAAACATATACTTTACACCCTCAAAATGTGTATATAAAATTATAAATTTTTAATATACATTCGAATGTCTAAGCCTAGCGCATATGTGGTGGGCTCCTATTGGATGTCTGAATATTCGGACATTTGAATTTAAGAATTTCTCTCAAAGAAGACTGATGCAATGCACATAATCATCCCTACAACCGACAAAAATGCGACCGCCGATCATTACAGGGGACGAGAAGATGTCGGCTGGGAGTTGGATGACTGCAAATTCGTCTACCAATTTGTTTGCTGGGATGATGCCAACGGCATTTTCTGGCTTGGCATCTGGGTTGATTTGCAGCACATGCACTTTTCCTGTGCTACTGCAAACACAAACCAACCTGAAAAGCAGCAAGGAAGAGTCTACTAATATTCATCAACAAAAGAAATATGCAGCATAAAAGAGAAGTGGAATGAAAGAGAAGAGAGTGAAGAAGCTCAGTTTGTTGCCTATGGTATCGATTGGAAGTTTTTTCAACAACGCAAAATTGTTCATCCACATAAGCTGATGCAGTGATCGGGTCGCCTATCCGAAAATCCCAAAGTACAGCACCGTTGTCCTGCAATAAAGCACCGAGAAAGCATATAACAGTGTGTTAGCTATGGGTGGTCAGCAGATTGCTCAAACGTTGCTCGAAATCAGTGCAGAATCAGAAAAGAACAAAAAATTTGAATCAACTAACTTGATTTGATGATTTGCTCGAAACTTGATTCGAGGCTACTCAGATCAAATCCAACCGTGAGTTGTCGATTTCTAGTATTTTCGATTATGATGAGACTCAACTAGCTTGAAATTAAATCGACATCAGTCTACTTACAACTTATCAAAGTAGTAACTCATAAATCTCCTCTCTTATCTGGTCAGATTGAGAAGCTCACTCTTCCCGAATGAAAAAGGGATGTAATGTCTTTTCTACTGCATCAAGTGCCTCAACAGTCATGAATCTATCTATTGAAAAGAAAGTCATGAGTCTACTTTAGACTTATCACTCTTAATTGGAGAATCCAATCTGCTTATGAAGAACCGTGATAATTCACCAAATCCTAACAGTCATTCCTCCGTGATACAAAAAACAGAGAATCCAGTCTATTTATGAAGAACAGTGATAATTCACCAAATCCAACAGTCATTTCTTCGTGATACAAAAAATAACTGCTCCTTAGGTTCAGCTTGTGAATCTGCAACACTGTAGCAGAAGCATACATGCAGGGGGCCTCAAGTGCAAAGGCTGTGCTCACCTAATTCAGGACTTCCAGATACATACCAGCCAGCTACAAAAATCAGCAAGATATACTAGGGTGAAAACAGGTGATCCAACCTTACAGACCTAACTATTATGTAGATCTAAACTGCACCGCAATATATAGCTGGGCTTTTTTTCAGTTAAAGAACCCAGCTTGCTCCTCCCTACAGCTGTACACAAGTCAAGTTTGAGGGAGTTGGTGTACACAAGTCAATTGCTTGAGTCCAATTTAGCTCGAACTCAACTCAAGCTGGAAACATATTTGAGTTGAGCTAGCTTGACTTGATACATAAAAATATGTATACAAGCATAAGAATATATTTATATATTTATTTATTTGGAGTTGGTTTGAGTTTATATCGATCAAATCAACCTTAGCTCAAACTTAAAATGAAACTCAAGCTCGGGTTGTGACTTGAAGTTTGACTCAAATTCATTCGATACGAGCCCAAATTCAACTGGGTCTAGAGTGACTTCGTCCCCAAAAGCTCATGTTCAGACCTACTTTCGCCTCATCAGATCCAGTATCCTTTACACTGTGATGATCTTAAACACTTGCAGTACATTAGCATCAACAACTTTCAATACTAACAATCCAAAATCATTCGCTGTAAAGGGTTCAATTACACCAAAATTATACCAACTATTGATTTCCATGCTGGTTAAATTTTACCTACAATGAAGCTGAGAAGGTAGACATTTTCATAAGGAAATCAAGAACAAAGAAGCTCGATCTTACCATGTCAATTGAGCAGAGATAGCCACTACGGGAGCAAATCAACAACTGCAGAAAAATAGATGAATGAGTGCATGAGTGTTCTAATTATAACTAAACAAGTAAAAACTCGGCGAATGTTCACTTTGCACTTTGCTCTTGCATGAATAAAAGCATTTCTAAGTTCTAAATGACAAATTCTACGTACCATATACATTCATTAAGGAAATCCCAGTAAATGTATAGAAGGTTAGAGTTAAAACCAGAGTTGCATTGGACAAGATTAATTGGCAAAATAGGATCCATTAAACTAACGTCACTTATTGGTTAATGCTATTGATGCTGAAGAAGAAGAAGAAATAATAGCAAACCTAACAATTCAATAGAACTTTAAATATGCTCGAAAAGATTCAAATATATTTTAGATTATTGAAAATAGTTAATTAGTTTTTACGACTGTTTGGCACGAAAACTAAAATTAGGAACAAAATAGTACTAATTTAAAGAACAACAACAATAATAACAAATAAATTTTTTTAATCATTCTACACAAATTCTAATTAAAAAAATATTATTTATTTCACATACTCAATAAATTTTAATAAAAATATCAACTTTATTTCACATTCTAGACCAAAATATTGGAATCGAATATTTTGATCTAGGATATGAAATAAAATTAATATTTTTATTAAAAATTATTGAGTACGTGAAGTAAAAGAATATTTTTTTATATTAGAATTTGTGTAGAATGATTAAAAAAAAATTTATTATTATTACTGTTGTTTTTTAAACTAATACTATTTTGGTCCTCGCGCCAAACATGGCCAGTCAAAAAAGGAGACGGACATTAGATCTCGAGCCCATTGTAGGTTCCTAACCTATGATACAAATCATACAATCACATTTAAATTAATAGAACCGACCTAACAAAAATTACGGTAACATAAAGTTTAAGATAATTTAAAAATGCTGATAAAATTTGGTTTGATCCCAAAAACATTACATATTTGCAATTGAGTTCGCAAATATTGACATAAATCTTCTTTATAATGATTAGATTCCCTGGTTAGAATGCTATCGCATTACAATAATTTGGCTTTCAAAAAAAAAAAAAAACTATAATTTGAATGACATGCACTTTTTGAAATTTTTATAGCATTCCTGAACAGTAATTTTACCTGAGAAGGAAGAGAAGAAGACAAAGTGGGCCCGGCAAAGATTGGACCGCCAATTCTAACCTATCAATTTTGTACAAGAAAAAGGGAAACCGAGTGAAAATAGAAATGAAATCGTGATAATCAAAACATCTAAAAAAATAGTCACGACCAATTCAAGAAAAGCATCTCAGTGGTGATAAATTAAAGTAAATGTTGATGATTGCACTCATGGCATAATGAACGACTTCATAAAATATACATACGAAGCCCCTTACAAACAACATGGAGTTTTATTAAAAAAAATTAGCAGTTTAGTAATCACAATTTTAAGGCATTCTATCAACTCATTGTGCTGCCAAGCTACTCTGGTTGAAAAAATCAACCATCCAATCAATTAATGATTCCATGACCCTATACAGACTTTGGTGTATTAAGTAACTTAGCTCATTATCAGTTGGTAAAAATTATGAAAGACTTCTAATGGAGGAACAAAACTGAACATGGGCATTTAAGAGGGGAATAAAAAAGAGCAAGATAAGTCAGTTGTGAACAAAACAAAATGCAAGAAAGGAAGTCAAAATTTGTGAATTCAAATTACCAAGTAAGTTTATGAAGTCAGGCATTAAAAGGAAGCATTGAAGCTCCAAAACATTAAAAAATAAAATAAAAGGGAAAAATAGCCAAAAAAAAAAAATTTGAAGTTGCAATGCACACCGCTTGCACCAGAGATTTCATGTGTGTAAAATAAAGGAGGCACTTGGACACAGAGGTCTGACGGTACTTTTAGCAAGAACTTACTCATTTGATTGGAGGAAAATTTTGCCTAAAATTTTTTGGTCTTACTTGAAATCCATGGACTTGGAGGTCCTTACTTTAAGGGAACACTCACTCTGCAAACTTGTGCTTGGTAGATTGCTCTTAGGATGAAGCCTGCGGATCACCCGCAACCTATTATGGTTAGTTATTGACCGTAAGACATTCCTGCCAAGTAATTTCCTATCAATTGTAGACAGGGACAGTATTGTCATGTGCCCTCTAAGTTATCCATCACGTACAGCTTCCCTTACAAGAAATGAGGTGATACATTAGTTTCTAAGGGAAATTTTGGGTAATAACCCTATTAGTGCGAGAAATTCGAAAGCATTTCAACCATCCACAATGCGAGAACAAGGACCGCCAGATCTCTAAGCTAAGCCAGTCTAGCCACGACAAATAAACCAATAGTCAAACAAAGATTCATTCCCCCATTACTCCAGTCCCAGAAGTACCTAGCCGGTTATGAAGTCTAAGACCGTGCTCTGAGCCCACTCCCTTCGTACTTGTGGGGCCCAACTAACTGCTTCAAGATAGGACAACTATTGACCAACCTGCCACAACCTCTTCGCGGCACTGGTTTGCCCTATTTGTTCCCCCTATTTTGAACAAATAGCGCGTAGGAGCAGCGCAATGTCAGCTTTGTTTGCCTCCTTCGGATACAAACTAAGCACGTAATACGGAGCAAGGAAACCCTTTGCACCACCAGATTGACTGGTCGCTTCTCCGACACTATGGACTGCTAGGCCTACCCTTCCGCCTAACGTCAGCTTTAGAGACCCATGCGGCGAAAGCTGGATCGTCTTGAGACTTAGCTCATCTCGTACAACTGAGATAGGAGGAAGCCCTTCCTCCTCTTTTCGTCTATTTACTACAACCATTAAATACTGGGACTTAGCTTGTGGGAGGATCTTTAGCTAAATTGATAGCTTGTATACCCCTCTCTCTATTGCCATGTACTCACCCTTTAAGGGAATTCTTAAATTGCATAGTGGAACTTAAATTAGCTTGATCAATGGATGTAGGATGTCATTGAACTACCTAAATTCTGGTGTACTTTACATTCTTGCACTCCCTTTTTGTCCTTCTCCTCGCTCATGGTTTTTCTTCTCTTATACTTTAACATCTTTGGTGCTTTCATTGAGACCTGTCAACATGGTAGGTAGAGCGTGCAATCTCAACGCTTTTCCTACCGCACCTCCCTCAGGCATTTTCAGAGAGGGAAGGCCAACGCCGATGAGGCCACCAGTTTTAGCACTAGCGTTCGCCTTAGGGCGGCCTCCTCTACATCACACGTGCAGATGGGAGAGATGCACACCTCCTTAGCAAACTTCACCAAGTAAGTGAAGGTTTTTACCACTGCTATCACTCATGACAGTAAGGGAGCCACGCCAAACTTTCATCGTCTAGGGTCCCGCACTCTAGAAAGCATTCTTTCATCGTCAGTTCGACCACAAAGTTCGTGAGTACTTAGGCCTTTACCACCTTCTTTTGAATGCAAGTGATAACGAATTCACCCTGTTCGTTTGACTATTTGAGTAATTTCTTGGAGCCTATAAAAAAAACAATCTTGGAAACCTCCGAACAGTGGAGGACATATAGAGAGGTTGATTAGTGACTACTTGTATTAGGTGAGCATGAAAGTTGGGGTAGAGCCTCTGGGTAGCAATGACCAAAGCCAAGGCTAGCTTTTCTGATGGCGAATACTTGGTTTCGACCTCTAGCAGAACAAGATAGACGTAGAATACTAAGCATTATACACTTTTATCCTCACGTACAAGGACAACTGAAACAGTGAGGTCATAGCAGGGGGCTTCCTCAGCCATAGGCATGCAGGAAAGGGGAAGAGGTCAAGTATTTTTTGAGTAGTATAATGGCAACCCGAGGGGAGTAACCTTCTCAATCGAGAAAACAATTGAGCTTAAGCCACCTTGAAAGAGATCCTGGGGCGGTATCTTCATTTGCAGGAGGGTACTCTCAAAAAGCACATCAACAAAGATGCCAGTGTCAATCAAGACACTTTTGATATTAGCGTTCCCAATGAGAGTTCTCATGATCAGGAAGGTTCTCTTGGGTGAAGTGATTGGGATGGCAGAAGCAGATGCTCGGTCACACTCCGACCATAAATGACTGTCATTAGCCAACCTTTGGGTCCAGAGTAAAAATTGGGTCAATGACTCGAGCCATAAGGAAGCTAATGTGCAGAGCACAAGAAGTAACTGGGTCCTTGAACTTTGTGACAACATCCTGGGCTTGGATGCACCTTGTTTGTCGGGAGTCTACCTCCAAGAGCAACCTGGCCTTGATGCCTTGAAGGAATTGGTGGAGATAGCTATCATCAAGGAGATGATTTATCATTGACATTAAGGATCGACATTGATGTAGTCGGTGCCCAAAGTGCTAATGGTAGGGGAGCTTCTGGATTCTTTGTCAGAGGGGGAAGCAGGCCCTTGTCATGGTTGACAACATAGATTTCCCTCAACGAGCAATTGAGCTGGTACGCCGACTCACAAAATGGACACTTTTCACCCCCTCGCGCCTTCTCCGAGCACTTCCTCGGGGCAATGCTTTGGTGTGACGTTCAGTACTTTCCTTTTCTTTTGTTTGGCATCAGAGATCTTGACATGGGCACCCTTGATATGGACGTGCTCTTTGATGACAATCATGCTTTGAATAAGTGGTAGGCTTATACTAAGACAACTCCTTCAAAAGGTCACCAAGTAGGATTGCTCAGCGGAAATTGTAAAGATTGATGCCAAGGTCAGCGACATTAATTGCAACGATCGCGTTGAAGGACCGATCGATGAGGTCCCTTAGCGACTCTGTGGGCCTTTGTTTGATGTCAAAGGAGATCATGTTGGAGAGGGTGATCTTTGTTGTTTTGAAAAGATAAGTGACTAACTCCGACTTTAATTGTCAGTAGGAAAGGATGAGTCTTGGAGGAAGCAGGATACACCGAATGAAGGCAGGGCCTTTGAGCGTGGAGCTATGAAGCACGGACACGATACGAGGACACGGGATACGACACGACACTGACACGGCGACACAGCTATTTTCTAAGAAATAGGACATGGACACGGTATGACACGCAAAATACAATAATAAAATTAACAATTCATACTTAAAAAAAATATAATATAAAACAAACTTAAATTTTTAAATATAAACAACTTATAAGTAACACTAAAGTCTCATAGAATCAAGATGAGAACTTGAGAACAAACGTTGTCAGCATTAAAAAGATTTGAGATATAAATTTAGGGTTCACTTTGAATAAGAGAAAATACAATTTTAATTATTAGGACAATCACAGTGAGCACGATAATAAGAGAAAGTAAGAGCTCTCGGTGTTAAAGATGAAAAAAGGATAAAAGTGAAGCTAAAATTCTAAACTTTTTATGATTGGTTCATTTTCGCAAGGCTTAAGGGTAACAAAAGAGGAAGAAATTTGATTTAACTTGATTAACTTAGAATTTTGATTTATATTAGGTAAAATTTTAACAATAATAAGACAGATTTTTTATTTTATTAAATAAAATTTTAACGATAATAAAAAAATGAGATAGATATATCCATAAATTTTATTAAAAATATATAATATTAATAAATAAATTTAACATTAATATTAAATATATCCAATTCTATCTTATGTATCCTAGAAGTGTCCTGTATCTCAGAAGTGCCCTAGAAGTGTCTTAGAAGTATCCTAAGGTGTCCCAAAATATCCTCCTGTGTCTAAGAAGTGTCTTTTAGTTTTTTTTAATATTATTTTATTAAGACGCCACATGGCGTGTCCGACACGATGTCACCGCATGACCTTGCGTGTCTCCGAGTGTTCGTGTGTCCGACACAGATACGACATGGTTCTTGAAGTATCCATGCTTCATAAGCGTGGAGGCAAAGAAGATGCACTTGTTAGCGAGAGGGAGGTAATGTATTGTCATCTCGAAAGCTTAGATGTGCTCATAGACATCGTTCTTTCCTTAGTAGAAATCCAACTTTGGAGGTAGGAAGTTGGTTAGCGGCGATGCACAGTGAATTGCTTTGCTAAGGGGGGTATTGATATCTTCATCATCCTCAAGGATAAGAAGGGGATAGTGATGCCAAGGAATAACTTGCTGGGTCCCGACAGAGCTATGATGGCCGAAAAGACTAGGGATTACCGGACTTGGTTTGGGAGCATCTAGCTGATGGATTGTTCGGTGGTGGCTGGTCAGCCAACGGAGGGCGGTCGATAGTGGTTGTGCAAATACAGTAGAGCTCTTCGGTAGGGGATGGCACGACGCTAGTGCTTGCAAGGGGCCCGCTGCTACTCCTATGCTTGGTTGAACACGACTGGTTGAACTATTAACTGGATCTTTGAGAAGATGACGGGTGCCTGCGGCACACACGCAAGCAGTTCTTGCGAGAGGGATACGTTAACATCCCTGGCCAAACTGACAACGACAATCTGTGCTTGAAGGAACCCAATCATTGCCTGGGTAAGTGCAGGGACCATACCTTGGACATCGTTCAATTGGTGGTCATGTCCAATCTGAACGACAGCTCTGGAATGAGCCCTACTGTGGAAGGAAGAAACTTCCTTCTAGTCGACGTGGAGGGTCGCTGGCAGTTTCAACGACTTGGCTGCGCATCCTATTCACCATCATGTAAATTGAAAATCCGTAGTTCGATCTAGTACGAAGGCGTCAAACGTTGACAAAAATATACTAAGGACGAGCTAGTGAATCTGATCAGCTGAGACAATGGAGCAGGAAAACGACAACCCACACACATACACATACAGAAATGTGGTTCAGAGCCTGTCCTCTTATATCAGAGTGGTCGCATCGAGGAATCAAGAATTCCACTAAGTGTATGACTGGGGACCCCATGGGCTGAGCTTTCAATGTTCTAGAATAAGGAAAGATAATTTGGAAAAGAGTCCCTTACATGTATTAAGGGGTAGTATTTAAAACCAAGGCAAACAATTCTTGGCTATTGATGAGCCTTCTGAGATGTTGATATGTGGCCTGTAGATCTAGGGATTGCTAAGGACGAGAAATCCCCCTTGGGAGGTGAGACCATGCTTCATCCGGATTGCCCCTTGCTTGCACTATGCATGCACATAGGGAAGTGTTCTTTACTACTTTTTACGTTAACATTGCTAGTTCCGTTGCCTCGATCGAAGAAAAGTGTGCTGGAGAAGATAACATCATGTCCTTGGGGAAGGTGTCGAAAGACCCCGGGCAGTGTCATCGGGCTCCCGCATCAAATGATATATTCGGGTATGTGAGCTTGAGCTATGAACCCCGCACAAATACTGGCAGGTCCAGGTCACTATTGCTGTTGACTGCCACGTGGATGATTTTGATGAAGCAAGGGTCTGATGTGTACATTGTCCCGTCTTGCATCATCATCATGACTACTTCCAGATTGTGATGTAAGATATGTAAATAAAAGATTAGATTTTATGGGAAAATATGGGCTCTGCTGTATATAGACTGTAAGGCATTACAAAGCTGACAGAAGCAACACAGGTGACTTCACTTTCATTTCCATTATCAAAATTTAGACACTGTTAACTTGTTACAAGGACTCAGGTGAATGATAAATCAGATCCGCCAAGCTTTCCAATATCAGTATCCTCTAGATTGTTATGGGACAACATGATTTATGCAGTGGTGTTGACAGTTGACACCAAAAGAGATGGAAAAGTAATCTGGACAACAGTAGCAAGATTGCACTCTTCAAATCTGTTGGAGCGGACAATACTGATATTGGAGTCTACTATAAGATCTTTTTGGAAAAGTTTATAATTTTGCACAAAAATAAAAGATTTAGAAAGTTACTTTGTCATTTTGCCCTGGTGTGCTGTTCTTCCACTTTTAAAAAGAAATGATGAATTACCATAAAACAAGGAAAATGCTGAAACCATTTCAAAAACTAACAGTACTGAAAGTTTCGTATAAAGAGTTCAAGCCTTAAAAAAGTAATATGTTCAATGGTTCAAATGAGAGAGGAAGGACAACAGAGACAAAGAGAGAGTAGCAATCAGAAAAAAAGAAGGTTCACAACCTAACCAACTATCAAAACTTTTTAAGATTTTTAAAAAAACTTTCCAACTTTGGCTTCTTGTTTATTTACAAGAAATTATATCACCTTTTTGATCACTTGTGGGTAAGATTGTGACATGCTAAGAAAGGCGCTAGAATTACAAGTTCATTTCAAACGTAAATGAAACTTCAGCAAGGATTACCTTCCAGACAGTATGCCCGCTTGGATTTAGGGCTATCACAAACCCATCCACAGAGCAAGCATAAACTGAAGGCCAAAACAGATTAATGTAAGCATAACACAAATAAAGAAAGGGTGTGGAAGTGAGAAGCACTGATAGTGCAAAATTCTAAGAAAATGAAATGCAAAATGGAAAATAACTTCAAGGGGGATATAACACAGTATACCATTTCCACTCGATGAATCCAGACAAAGAGATGCAAAGATTGGTGCACGTGACTCATACTTCCACAAAATGCCATATGATGACACCTGCTCAGTTCAGTAAACATCACAGAACATGGCAACATAGACATACCTCTGGAAAATATGCAACAAGAAAAATGCATCCAAATAGACAACCTTGCTAAGCAAAATACACATAAAAGGCAAAGATGCATAAGCATTGTTTGATTATTCAACACCTACTGAATGTACACAACCACAAGAAATATGGTACAGGTTGCAAATACCCGTAAATTAATTTTCTCAAGATGTTGTCTAAAAATAGGAAAAAGGGGAAGCTAGGGGATAGAAATGTGAAAAGACGTCCATCATTGTTACTTTACATCATATAATAACCCACCAGAACAATACAGCTGGCACCAATATATTAAAAGCTTCAACAAAAGCCTATATCAAAATCATATGTAATTCCCAGTAAAAGTACCCCAACTTTCTTAGTAAAAAGGGCATCCTTGCGCCAATGGTTCCCTACTCTGTAAGGGTAAGGGAACGGTAATTTCATGGTGCACATCATTCCTTTTATTTCCAATGAAGAGGCAGTTTTTGAGACTCAAACCCGTGACAATGCAACCTTTACCGTTGCACCAAAGCTGAACCTCTACTCCTATTTTCATAGCAACAACCACTAAAATATTATTCCTTTCATACACAGTAATTGTTCCAAAAGGGAAACCTAACTTAATTGGATGACCATTACGACATAGCCAACAGTTGGTAGTGTAATACCTCCAGCGATAATCCATTGACAAGGCCACTTGTTGTTGCAACGTAGAGCATACTGCGTACCTTAACAAATAAAGAAGGCATGACTCATCATCACATGAAGTTCATTAAAAATTAACATACTTCAAAGAAAACAAAACGGAAAATCTCAATTAAGTAATAGGGATTCAAACAAAAAATACAATTAATCATTAAAATTGCCGATATCTTTTTCTCTACCTTTTTAGGTTGGCTTGTGAATTCTGTTTCTCTCATTATTCCTTTCCTGTGCCACGATAGATGTTATTAGTACTACTCTAAACAAGTTATGTTTAACCAATTCCTTCCCAGTCATTCTATGCATAATGACATTACCTTCCTAGCTTAATAGTGCATTCTTCACTATATTTCATACCGATCAATTCACCTGAACCCATTCCATAATCAAAATTTCGATGAGTTCAAGACTACCACAATTATGTTTTTTCTTTTACACTATCATTTCCAATCCTACCACATATTCATCACCTTATTTTCATTTTCAGATTACTCCATTTTGCTATTAGTGATTAAGCTTACACGAAAAATCATTAACAATGGGTATTGAACATTTTATTTCTTGAAAAAACCGAGCCTGTTTGGTAAGATTCCTTTTATCAAACTTGACCTTCCTCCGATCATACATAAGATAACGCAAAATAATGGTCTATATCAGTCTTCCACTCAAAATGCTCTTTTGGGTCTAGACTACCATAGAAACTAGGTGCCCGGGAATCCATATCAGGTGCAGGCAGAGAACTAGACATGTAATCTAGATTAGATCTTGTGGGCATGCAAAACATATAAATGACAACTAAAAAGGGATAACATAAATGAAACCTAAAAGACCTAATGAGATACGAAACGATAAATAGGAACAATGCTATGATAGCAATTTGATGTAGGAAAAAAATGATGAATGCATGCAAATTTTAAATATCAATAAATTTGCTCAATTATTTTCCAAAATATTCTCATGTGGCCATTAAGGAAATCAAGATGCACAAGCTAAATCAACTAAAAGGTAAAATTAAAGTGAATTGTTGGTAGATTTGAATTATCAGGTTAGATTAGAACTTGTCAATTTTCATATCATAACACTGATCCGGGGTTCAGATTAATTGGCCTCTCAAAAAGTTAAATCCATTGGTAATTGAATCTCAAATCAAAACGGATCTAAAATCACAACCAAATCGAACAACTTCATGTGAGTAAATAATCCAGTTTATTTCAATAAACCATTAACAAATTATTCAGTTGGACATATACCAGGAATTAAAGTAATTAATGATCAATTAGGAGAGAAAAAAAAGATGAAACCATGAAAAGTGGAACCATGCCACATCAAATAGCCTGGTACTATGAAGGAAACAAAACTCTCTTCACGTGAGCTTAAATGAGTAGAGCTTTAATGTTGGTTTCACATAATACTTGTTCTCCACATGGGCGGAAGCAATTGGAGGTAGAGACGTTCTTCAGTGAAGAGCTTGAAGGCTAGTGGCTTGCTGTTAGTGGGATATGGAAAAAAGGCTTTCCATTGATGGCTGGCCCAATCAAAGTTGTTCTTATCAGCTATAGGAAAGGGAGCCTACAGATGGCTAACATCAGGCTCAGCAAGGAAACAACAGAAAGTAGACTGGAAGACAAGGTAAATGGAGGATAGGAGATAGGAGAGGTGATGGCCACATCAATTTAGAAGAAGAGGATGCGATGGCAAGGATTATTCTTTTTTTTTTTTTATAATTAAGGATTGGGGATTCTCACTAAATGTCACAACCCTTTCCCACCGAAGTTATTGATTAGCACGAATTAAAATTTCACTAACCCAAAAGACTTTTATTCATAAATATCTGAAGATTACAACAACAGAAAGTCTTCATGCAGAAATTTTTAATTAGATTTTTGGAAACATGAAATAAAACAAGACATAACATACAAACCAAACATCTTAGACCAAATATAAAAACAAGTAAATCAATACCAAATCTGAGATCTCTAATTTAGCTTCAAAACTCTAACTAATCATCAATCAATCATAATTCTCAAATCTTCCAAACTACACCAAACCTCCGAGATATTCATATCAAATATGCACAAACTATTTTTGAAATCTTAAATTAATCAAATCTATCCAATCAGATCAAATTTCGATCGTAACTGGTATAAACTAACATGAATCATCTATATGCCGTCTTGGTGTTCCCATCATTCATGCATTTATCAAAAGGAGGTGTAAATTTCTATTAGAAAGTAATCATGAAGATTAATTAGTTATATTAATGAGGTTTTAGAGGCGGCATGTAATAAGAAGATTTGAGAATAAAATGATTGAATAAGCAAGAAATTAAGAATGGGTGTGTAAATTGTCATGTTATTGTTTCCTAATGCATGCAACAAGCTATTGCTTATGCTACACCCCAATCATGGAAGACCGGAGGAATGAATACAACCTACTTTTGATGTCCAAGTAGAAGATCATCACACCCACGAAATACACATACTAAAAAAACTAATAGGGTATACATTGACATATTTTGCAAACACAGAATAAAGCAGCCATTTTTATTTCAGTCTTTAATAATCACAATGCTCATAATCTAAGCTAACGAGCAAGACCAATAGAAGTAGGGCATTAGGTACATTTACAATAACAACAAGCCTTGATAGTTGATCCCAAAATAGTTTGGTATCAAGTACAGGAATTTCTCTCTATCATAGAAATATACTTGAACATTTCCTTCAGGAATTTAAATCACATTTCTACAGTGACAAATTGGCCATTGAGCTGCAATTTAATGATGAATGAACTATTTGTAACTTCAGATGGTCATGTGCGGGTAACTTTCTCTACATTTTTAAAATTAGAATATCTTTCATTATGATAATCAAACTAAACAATCGATAGCAAATGGAATTGCTGTTCTTTCCTAATGATACTCAGATGAAAAGGCTTGACCTCCTTGCAATTGCAAATATTGCTGCAGCAAGCTAGTAAGGGTCTTGGTCAACAACTTTCCCTTAAACATATAATCACCTCCAGGAATACCACTGCCAATTCCATTTTTGAATTTACAAAAAACCGACTATAGCAATAACTCTGAAACATAAACAGGCTGAGAGAAGACTACCAGCTGGTTAAGCTTAACAGAGAGCCAATTACGGAATAAATGAGAGGTAGCAAAATAACAAGGAGCTGCAGTTAAGGCAAATTCTGAAAAAGAGATGGTAAGTTATCAATTTGTCATTTGTGATGTACTAATAGCCTACCAAAGGAACATCCAGAAGAAAAAAAGTATAGATAAATTAATCAGATAATTCAAGAGTACTACAACATATAACACCAAATGATGCCCTCAGAAAACCAGTAAAATGGATACAGCTTAGATATGGATAAACCGGAAATGTCTTATTAAGAGTACTGGCCTTAACTCAGATGGAGGCTAGCACTGAAAGTGTTGCCAGCAAAGAAAAGAGGGAAGATATCTCCAAAAATTTCATTATCATTATAACTTCAATCCAAGCCCCATCAATCACTCAATCAGTTAGAGGATGCCCCAGCGCGGGCTAACAAGCGAACCACGCAACAATCTCCTTGATAAACAATCAATACGCAGCAATGGAGGAAGGTGATGGCAAAGACCTAGATCCTGCTACGAAGGCGATGGAGGAGGACCACACAAGGCCAAGGGGAATCCAGCTCGAGGGATCCTCCTTGCTGCGGTAGAATGCAAGCCATCATGGGAGATATAAAGGTGCAACTCAGGAATCAGATAATGAGGAAATGAGGATGACCACAACAGTGATTTAGAGATGGAAAGGAAGCTCTATGGCTGGAAGAATGAGGGTGCCATGCAAGGTGCGCTCCCTGCGACACGGGAGGATGTCGCATTAAATGTAGCAAATATGGTTAATTCAAGTGTGAATGATAATGCTATGAATGTGGATATCTCTATGTGTGGTAGAAGCCAAAATGGCAACAGCTTCTTGCAGAATTATCAGCCATCCAGTGCTCAAAATGCTGAAAATGCAGATCCAAAACAATGCACAGAAGGTGTTCAACATAATGACAGAGAGATTTGACCATGTCTGATGTGAAAATGAGTGAGAAGGAGCCTATGTATAACCATGATCACCACCAAGGTCCTACTTATAGAAAGGATGAGGTAGAAATGAGGTGCACACAAGGTGTTTATGACAATGCTGTAGAATCCAGAGGCTTAAATTCATGGGGATAGTAGGAAACAGTCTCAGGCCAGCAGGATCTGAAGAGATTTTCAACAGTAACCCTACGCATTACAATGGTAAACAGACTCCAAAAGTTGTTGATCCCTTATCGATTTTGATGATAACAAACACGTTAATAATATACTAGATTAATATTTCAAATATTAGTACATATTGTACTTAAGCTTTTCAGGATTAAAGAAGGTTGATTGTTGATATGATTTTGACCCACGAATGACAAAAATGAGCAAACAATAAAGAGAAATAAAGTTGATAAAAATTGCTAAGACAATGAGCATCAAGTCGGAAAGTCAACTTCAAAGATGCATTCGCTATAAAATTTTAGACTATCATGTAAGTGCAAGAAATTTATAACTCATTTATCTGAAGAAAATTAAAATAAACATAATTAAATTTATTTGTGATTTTCTTGATTTTTATATGATTTTCATTTTTTTATTTATTTTTCGACGAAAAATTTTAAATTACACGAGTAAATTTTTTGATAACGTGTTTTCTTTGATCCTCAAAGATTTAGAATTTTTAATTGAATTTATCTTGACTAATAATTTTACTCTTTAACGTATCGCTTTAATTTGAAATGATGAAACCTATTTTCAATATATATATACTACTAATAATAAATAAATAAATGAATAGAATTAAATTTTTTTATGAAAATAAATTAACTGAATTTTATGACATTTATTTCTAATCAATTTTGGATGCTTTCAACTTGTTCAAAACTCAATATTTTGATTTACTCGATATTTTGAGTTCCACTAACATTTTTTTAATTCTCACTTCCTTCTTTTGCTCCTTAAAATTAGCCATAAAACATGTTAAGTGGCTGGTTTATCTCCAATTACTTTACAAAAATTGTAATACCTAAATTATCAATTTACCTCTCATTTCATGTATAAATAAGAGAGATTTTGAGTTAATATACTTCTCTTTGCCAACTTAATCTCCAAGCTCTCTAATTCTTTAGCTGAAAAATTCTCTCCCCAAGCTCAAAGTTTCTGTTCACACCGTTGGGAGTCAATTCTAGGGAGTTCTTGGATCATCGAAAGTATTTTTATTTGGGTAATTTCTATTTTCTCTCTGAATCAATTTTTTTTAAAGATTCACGATTTTTTGTACTACTCATTTGAGCTTCAAATAATTTGAAATTTTTACTACACCTTTAGAGCTTCTATTTTATCTAAAATTTTTTTTTTAAATTTTTTGGTGAACGAATTTTTCTCTGAAATTTTACATTTATTTCTTTGTTTTTTAATTTTATAAATAGTACAAAATTCAAAAAATTTCAAAATTTTTATAGTAGATTACTTAGATAAGACTGCATCTACAGAAAAGTTTTTAGGTGTTTTTACTGAGTATTATTTTCTAGAAAATTATTTGAAGTTTCTGTTTACTCGATTTTATATCATATTGAAATATTTTATTGAGTTTTATCTCTCTTTCTCTTCCTTTGATCTTTACATTTCACAGAATATTGAGAAAGATAATACTAAGGTTTTCTCCAGAAAATTGAGTTGGCTTTTTTTTACAGGTTTTATAAAATTTTAAATTAAGATATTTATTTCGTGTACGACCAATAAGGGTCATTCGGATTCTTATTTCTCTTTTTTTTCTCTCCCTGAGTGGAGAGGTTTTTTTTTTACTTGTCTCTAAGTAAAAGGAGAGGTCAGGTTGTTCCATCACTGAAGTGAAAGGATCGAGAGATTGGTTTGGGCTTTTGGACCGAAAAGGCATAAGTTTCCTCCTTGTACTAGGGCTTGAGCTTGGCCATAACAAGCTTAGAATAATGGAACCCCGAAGGAGAAACAAAGGGGAGTGGATTAGGCAAGAGAGTAACCGAACCACTATACATCTTGTGTCTTTTTTATATTCCGTTTTCTTTTTTATTTAGAGGCTGGTGTACTTGATCGATATTTTGTTTCAAAGCCTCAAAATAAAACTTCAGTGATCAGATTTTGGACATAATAAATTGAGATAATTTAAAATACTTAATAATTTAAATTATCGAAATTCTGTGAGATATTAAAAGTTGGTAGGTTAGTTAATTAAAGTTTGGACCTACTCACCTCCCAAACCTAATTAGCTTAATCAAGAATCCAACATAACTTAATTATAGCAATGGAATGGAATCGAGTTAGTACATTAGGTAAATTCGATTTACTTAACAGAAAATGCACGGCGATCAAAAATACTTTGATTTGTCCATTCCATTATAATTAAGTTATACATATTATATAAAATTTAATTTTAACTTAACTATATTAGCGGAATGGAGCGGGTTAGTTCATTGGATGAATTAAATTCATCTGACAGAGAAAACCCAATGAACAGAAATTTACTGATTTGTTCATCCCAATATAGTTAAGTTAATCACTAAATTTACATTCTATAAATTTAAATCTACTTATTATAATACTAGCCTTTATATTCTACATATTTTTTTTTTACTAACATTTACTTACTATAATTTCTTTTCTCTAACTTTTTTTCTCTGCAATTTTTTTTAATTAACTTTTTGTTAACATTTTTCTTTTTGTGCAGATATATATATATATATATATTATTTACATATATACTAATATCTATATATATATATTTATATATTTATTATTATAATAAAAAAATATTTATATTCACACACTTCACATCTTATAAATCAATAAATTAAATTTATATATCTGCACAAAAAGAAAAATGTTAACAAAAAGTTAATTAAAAAAATTGCAGAGAAAAAAAGTTAGAAGAGAAATTATAGTAAGTAATAATGTTAGTAAAAAAAAAATATGTAGAATATAAAGGCTAGTATTATAATAAGTAGATTTAAATTTATAGAATGTAAATTTAGTGATTAACTTAACTATATTGGGATGAACAAATCAGTAAATTTCTGTTCATTGGGTTTTCTCTGTCAGATGAATTTAATTCATCCAATGAACTAACCCGCTCCATTCCGCTAATATAGTTAAGTTAAAATTAAATTTTATATAATATGTATAACTTAATTATAATGGAATGGACAAATCAAAGTATTTTTGATCGCCGTGCATTTTCTGTTAAGTAAATCGAATTTACCTAATGTACTAACTCGATTCCATTCCATTGCTATAATTAAGTTATGTTGGATTCTTGATTAAGCTAATTAGGTTTGGGAGGTGAGTAGGTCCAAACTTTAATTAACTAACCTACCAACTTTTAATATCTCCACAGAATTTCGATAATTTAAATTATTAAGTATTTTAAATTATCTCAATTTATTATGTCCAAAATCTGATCACTGAAGTTTTATTTTGAGGCTTTGAAACAAAATATCGATCAAGTACACCAGCCTCTAAAATAAAAAAGAAAACGGAATATAAAAAAGACACAAGATGTATAGTGGTTCGGTTACTCTCTTGCCTAATCCACTCCCCTTTGTTTCTCCTTCGGGGTTCCATTATTCTAAGCTTGTTATGGCCAAGCTCAAGCCCTAGTACAAGGAGGAAACTTATGCCTTTTCGGTCCAAAAGCCCAAACCAATCTCTCGATCCTTTCACTTCAGTGATGGAACAACCTGACCCTCCTTTTACTTAGAGACAAGTAAAAAAAAAACCTCTCCACTCAGGGAGAGAAAAAAAAGAGAAATAAGAATCCGAATGACCCTTATTGGTCGTACACGAAATAAAATATCTTAATTTAAAATTTTATAAAAACTGTAAAAAAAGCCAACTCAATTTTCTGGAAGAAAACCTTAGTATTATCTTTCTCAATATTCTGTGAATGTAAAGATCAAAGGAAGAGAAAAGAAGATAAAACTCAATAAAATATTTCAATATGAATAAAATCGAGTAAACAGAAACTTCAATAATTTCTAGAAAATAATACTCAGTAAAAACACCTAAAAACTTTTCTGTAGATGCAGTCTTATCTAAGTAATCTACTATAAAATTTGAAATTTTTTGAATTTTGTACTATTTTATAAATTAAAAAACAAAGAAATAAATGTAAAATTTCAGAGAAAAATTCGTTCACCAAAAATTTAAAAAAAAAATTTTAGATAAAATAGAAGCTCTAAAGGTGTAGTAAAAATTTCAAATTATTTGAGCTCAAATGAGTAGTACAAAAAATCGTGAATCTTTAAAAAAAATTGATTCAGAGAGAAAATAGAAATTACCCAAATAAAATACTTTCGATGATCCAAACTCCCTAGAATTGACTCCCAACGCGTGTGAACAGAAACTTTGAGCTTGGGGAGAGAATTTTTCAGCTAAAGAATTAGAGAGCTTGGAGATTAAGTTGGCAAAGAAAGTATATTAACTCAAAATCTCTCTTATTTATACATGAAATGAGAGGTAAATTGATAATTTAGGTATTACAATTTTTGTAAAGTAATTGGAGATAAACCAGCCACTTAACATGTTTTATGGCTAATTTTAAGGAGCAAAAGAAGGAAGTGAGAATTAAAAAAATGTTAGTGGAACTCAAAAATATCGAGTAAATCAAAATATTGAGTTTTGAACAAGTTGAAAGCATCCAAAATTGATTAGAAATAAATGTCATAAAATTCAGTTAATTTATTTTCAATTAAAAAATTTAATTCTATTCATTTATTTATTTATTATTAGTAGTATATATATATTGAAAATAGGTTTCATCATTTCAAATTAAAGCGATACGTTAAAGAGTAAATTATTAGTCAAGATAAATTCAATTAAAAATTCTAAATCTTTGAGGATCAAAGAAAACACGTTATCAAAAAATTTACTCGTGTAATTTTAAATTTTTCGTCGAAAAATAAATAAAAAAATGAAAATCATATAAAAATCAAGAAAATCACAAATAAATTTAATTATGTTTATTTTTAATTTTCTTCAGATAAATGAGTTATAAATTTCTTGCACTTACATGATAGTCTAAAATTTTATAGCGAATGCATCTTTGAAGTTGACTTTCCGACTTGATGCTCATTGTCTTAGCAATTTTATCAACTTTATTTCTCTTTATTGTTTGCTCATTTTTGTCATTCGTGGTCAAAATCATATCAACAATCAACCTTCTTTAATCCTGAAAAGCTTAAGTACAATATGTACTAATATTTGAAATATTAATCTAGTATATTTATTAACGTGTTTGTTATCATCAAAATCGATAAGGGATCAACAACTTTTGGAGTCTGTTTACCATTGTAATGCGTAGGGTTACTGTTGAAAATCTCTTCAGATCCTGCTGGGTAGTATTTACCGAGCGTC
>KZ451886.1:1083790-1123561 GCA_002786265.1 Apostasia shenzhenica | reverse complement strand
TATATATATATATTATTTACATATATACTAATATCTATATATATATATTTATATATATACATATATAATATATTATTATTATTATTTAAATGAAAAAACATTTATATTCACACACTTCACATCTTATAAATCAATAAATTAAATTTCAATATATATAACTATATATATATTTATACTAAGTATAAATATACATATATATTACCTATATATATATATATATATATATATACATATTATTCTTGTTTATTATTTGGCAGGTGCTAGTTTAAATTGCTCAATTGCTTTTGTTTTAAAGACTTACTTAAACGCCTTTGCTAAAAAAAAAAAAATACTAATAATATAAGTCTCATAATAGTAGGTAACTTTAAAAGTAAAAAATTTTAATTAATAGTAATTAAAATTTTAAAATTTTAATTACACCAAATTCACCCCCTCTTGGATGTGCAAGTGGACCAACAAAAATTCCTCCAACCCTTCCTTCTAATGGGTTATCAAAAGGGGGAGCTTTGATGATGCGGGACAGATGAATGACGATGCAGTTTAGAGATCAACAATTTTATAAAGCAGATTATTCACAAACTAATGCTAAAATATCAAAAAATAATTTTGTAATAACTGAGAAATTAATTAAATCCGCAAAACTGATTTCTTTCAAAATTTTAAATAAATTAGATCGAAGGTAATTGAAAAATTACCAATTCAGAGTAGGGCGGTCCAGTTTTCAACAAATCAGAAACGGGGAACAAGATTAAAGATCTCACAATATTTAACCAACAGTAATTTAAATTCACTCATTAATAAAAGGTCGCACAAGTGGAACAAATTCGAGCAAATCACAAGCGAGCAGAAAAATCCAGATTATTCGACTTAACTAGGTTAAAGGCTTTGTTGAATTCGTACCTGAGTAAGAGAGTCCAGGAATCACAATATAATTTTCCCAAAAAACTTAAGACTCGGGCAGCTGGGCGTAGGCGCGCTCGGGTGCGGGAGCAGGTGGGCGCACGGGCGGGCGTGGGGGCAGCGCTGGAGCAGGGGCAGGCGCGGGAGAGCGCGCGGGTGGGTGCTGGAGCGTGGGCGGGCACGCTGGCAGGCACAGGCGGCGCACGAGCTCAGGCGCGGGCGCCGGTGCGGGCGGGAGAACGAGGGCGAGCGAGCGCGGGTGCGCGTGCGTCGCAGGCGCGCGATCTCAGGCACGCCCAAGATGGCGGGTTGGCGAGAGCAGAGCGATGGGTCGGCGCACGCAGAACGATGCATGGGGCAGCAGACTAGGCGCGCTTGGCGGCGTCGAGCGAAGCTGTGTACTTACATTGACGTAGTCGGCGCGGGCGCGTCGACGTAGTCGGTGTAGGCGCGTCGTCGGTGATGTGGAAACCTGATGACGTGATCATGTCGAACCAGAGTCGGTGAGCTAGATCCAAGAACGCAAACGAGCAGGCGGGGTGGACGAGGATGAGGTGAGGTGAATGCTGAGGGATGTAAGATGAATGAAATCGAATCCAGAAGGAAGGAACTAGAGCGGGTGAGTTTAGAGATTCTCACCCAAGGCCCAAGGCCTTCCTTATTCAGGATATCCATTCATTCCAGAATCAAATAATCCTAAGGGAAACACAAATCACATTCATTCAGCATTGAAAAAATAAGAATAACAGGGAGACGTTTATATAGACCTCCATACAAACTGACTCAATAAAAAAAATACATAAACGAGAAAGTACCAGATAATTCACAAACGAGAAAGTACCAGATAACATGCCTAAAATAACAGTCACAGAAATAGAAACAACTAATACAAAATAAATGTGAGAAATAAAATTATCCTAAAATGGAATCTCCAATCAATAAGAATAAATGGGAGATTTCCAATCTACCAAGTCAGCGATCCGCAGCATCCATCTTTTCAAATCTGTCCTAATAGTTAATCGATCCAGATCGAAGCAGCGTGGCTAGATCTTGACCGTCGACTGTAAACTCTGCCAGGAATGAATTGACGGTCGATCGTGGTGTCCCCACCATTTGACCTATGCAAATGTGGTGAATGACAGAAACTCAAATGGTGGAGCACGGAAAGGAGGTGGTGCTCCAATCCCCAAGGACATTATTGCACAAGCCATGGCGCATAAGGAAGAGATAGTGGTGGTTGATATGTGGAGGCTAAGCTTATTTCAAGGAAATGGCAATTCGCTTTAATTGGCAAGATCTTTGGCCGACGCATTCCCTTCCACATTTTACTTGGGGAAGCCCAAAGAATGTCGGGGATGTACATGGGCTTCAAGATGATTGATGTTAGATTCAGTAGCTTAAACATGAACTTCGTTAATATAGAGAATAGAAATGATGTATGGTGTGGAGGTCCATGGAGCATAGCGGGCCAAGCAGTTGATTTTGATGAATGGACCGTCTGCTAATGCTATTACCTCGACACCACTATGGATTAGACTATCGAGGCTTCCTTTAGAGTTTTGGGGACCTAAAACTCTTGCTATCATTACTTCCAAAGCAAGAGAGCCACTGATGGTTGACAGTTTCACAGCAGAGCGAGAGAAGGGATTATATGCCTGAGTTTGTGTTAAAGTAGACATGTCACAACCATAACATCCTGGAACTTGGATCAATGGTGCGTCAAGGCGCTATTATCAGTGCTTTGAATATGAAGGTCTGTCCTCATTATACTTTGAGTGTGGATTGGTGGCCACTTTAGCAAGCAATGCCCCTCATCATCCAAGCACAACCCCCCCAATTGACTAACAAGTATGAGAAGAAATAAATGCAGCAATGTCTTGATAGCTTAAACATTGTAAAGAATGGGACTACCAGTGCAACCCATAGCTTTTCCGAGGAGAATCAGGGTCAGGTGGGCCTTAGACACTTGTTGCAAATAGAAAAAAGAGGCAGTGGGCTGCTAAACAGAATCAAAACCATGAACTATATGAGTTCCTCAAAAGCGGCAGAAATCAGAGTGGGGCAAGTGGCTATGGCAGCCATCATTAAATACAAAGAGATGTCTTTAATGCTCTCCAGAGCCTAGATTACCGGTAGCAATCACTAAATGGCAGCAGAAGGAGAATGGGATGAAATCAGTGTCACAACATGCGCATTATTCTGAATCCCGCAGCCCTGAAATCTGCACGCAGCAGTCGCTCCTGGAGGCCATAAATACCTCGTCTTGTGGCTGTTTAAGTGAAATAAGATATGTAGAATCATCTACTCAACCCAAGGAAGATGATGGTATGGTTTTCTCAGCCCAAAATCCACCAGATTCGATGCAGATTTCAAAAGAAGCGGACTGCAGTTTACAGAGTACCCAAAATCTATCTATATCTAAGAAGAAGCATAAAAAGAAGAAGTCCAAATCCATAAGAGATGTTGATTTGCTAGAATCATTGGAGCATCACCAACCTGTCAAGCAATCAGAAAGCAGAAGGAAGAGAGAGGATCTGAGTGTGTACCTCAAGAACCTCTCGAAGGGGGAAGGGCATCACTTCTTTTTTGATGGATAAGGCTCCCTTTCGGAATTGTAGGGGTGCGAGCAAAACTACTTCCCGTAACCACCTATCTACTATCATTCAAGAGCATAATCCTTGTCTTTTGTTTTTGTTGGAGACAAAGATCTCGTGTGCAAATGGAAAGTTTATTGATAAAGTGGTTGGGAAGAGGTGGAGTTTTGTATTTATCCCCTCTCAAGGTAGATCTAGTGGTATTATTTGTGTTTGGGATGAAAAAAGGAATATCTCTCCAGCCATTGTTAGAGAATGCTCAGTGTCTCTTTGTAGAAGCTACTACATCTCGAGGGCAGAAGTGTCGTGTTGGGTGGGTTTTATGCCTCTAAATATGCTTACACCCGATGACAGATGCGGACAACTATTGAGCTGCTTGTTGACTATGAGATGCCTGTGTTCATTGGTGGTGATTTTAATTGTATTGTGGGGCATGAAGAAAAGAAAGGTGGAAAACCATTCAGGCATTTTATGGGCTCCAGAGACATTCTTAATTTCATGTAAAAGACAGATCTATGGGATGTTGGCTTCACGGGACCTCAATTCACATGGTGCAACAATAGAGAAGAGAACAGGCGAATGTGGGTGAGACTTGATCGTGTTCTGCTCAACACCACTGCGATGATCCAGCAACCAGGAGTTTCTGTTTGCACCTAGCAGGCCTTGCCTCTGATCATTGCCCTGTACTTCTCCAGTGTGAATTACACATCCTCAAATCACAGGAGAACCAAGTTTGAAGATGTATGGTTGACTTATAAGGGATCATTCAGGATTGTGAAAGCTGTGTGGCAGCAACAGGTCAGGGGTGGTCCAACCTGTGTCCTCAACAAAAAGATAGCAAGATCTTTAAGAGCTCTTAAGTGGAGCAAGCAGAAGGTGGGAGATCTTACAGCAAAGATTAAGGAATTAAAACAATTCATTCTCAAACTACAGGAGAGGGAGGCCACTGATGGTGAATTGCCCCAGATTGAGCATGATCAGTTGCTTACCCTTCTTTCCACATCCCATACTACTGTGGCACATGCAAAAGCATGGTGGTGGTAGAAGGCAAAAGTCCAATGCCTTGCAAAAGGTGATCTGAATACAACTTTCTTCCACAGAATTGCCACAGGTAGGAAATGCCAGAATTGGATTCTTTCTATTATTGATGCCTTGGGATTGAGCACCACTAAGGAAGAGGGGATCCTTCACATTATGATGGATTTCATTGCCAGAAAGTGTTGTGAGGAGATGAGTCAGACTCCAGATGAGATTCAGTACAGAGCAATAGCACCAACACAGGTAGCTATGCAGATGAGTAGGCAGGTGTCTAGTCAGGAGATCAGGAAAGCAGCATTCTTCTTGCCTAACAACAAGGCGCTAGGAAATGATGGCATTACTAGCTCCTTTTTGAAGAGCTACTGGCTCACAATAGGGGAGGATGTTATGAGAGCTGTCCAACAAACCTTCACCATAGGGTTTATGCCTCGAAGTTGGAAGGAAACTTCGGTGGTCCTAGTGCCCAAGGTCAGTAATCCTGAGTAGCCCAAGCAGTTCAGACCCATTAGCCTTTGTACTTCTATATATAAAGTTGTAGCAAAGGTGTTGGTAAACAGACTGAAGAAGCATATTGAGCCTCTCATTGCAGCTGAGTAAGATGCCTTTATTTCAGGCGAGCAGATTGCAAACAATTGCATCTCGGCACAAGAGGACATTCATAGAGTACGCACCACGAAGGCTAAAGATGGGTTCATGATAGTCAAAGTTGATATGGAGCAGGCATATGACAGGATTAGTTAGAACTTCTTAGACTGTATGTTATATCGTGTAGGCTTAATTGCTCAGTGGCGCCAATGGGTCAACGTGTGTCAGAGGTTCATGATTCACATTCACAGGATTGTAGCGAGAAGGAGGCTAAGGTAGGATTGTCTACTCGCACCGTATTTATTTATCCATTGTTTAGAACTTTTTTCTAGCATGATCCATTTGGAAATGTAGAGAGATCTCTCAAAGGCATTTGGATTTTGACTAGGGGACCATCCCACTCTTGCCTTCTTTTTGCTGATGATCTTTTGATGTTATCTGAGGCCACCCCCACAGCAGCAACAACTCTGAAAGCTACCTTGGACAGTTATTGTGCCTACTCTAGCCAGGTTGTAAATCTTGATAAATCATCCATCATTTTTAGTCGCACTACATCAAGGAATAGGAAAAAGGTGATCGAAAGGTAGATTGGAATAGGGGAGATCCAACAGTGGCGGTATTTGGGGATCCCCCTCTCTAAACTTAAACTCGTCAGAGTGGAATTTGAGTTTATCATCTCAGCTATCAGAATTTCTTCTTGGGGAATAAGAAAATTATCTTTAGCAGGCCGAGTTACTCTCATCAATAATATTTTGTCTTCCATTCCTATTTATATGTTATTGCAAACCTTTGTTCCAAAGAATGTGCTTGATGCTATTGAAAAGCTCATTTGGAGATTCCTTTGGAATGGAGATCTTGAAGCCAAAGCAATCCATTATATCTTATGGAAAGAGGTTTGTAAGTCTAAGAGCCTTGGAGGTTTGGGTATACACGACCTCAAGAAATCGAGGAGCACTCTAGTGGCCAAGTATGCAGCAAAGTTTCTGGGAATAGATGATTGCATTTGGAGGGAGAGCCTTCAAGTCAAGTATGACAGTAGGCCACATCCTTTCCAAATTAGGAGTGATGATTTTTGGATTTGGAGAGTTATTTGTAGGGGAGGAGAGCATATTGTCGGCAACATGATATGGCTATTAAAAGATGGCACCTCAGAGTCATTTTGCGAGGACCCTTGGCAAGCCACGACCCCAATCTCTTGGTGGCCTACTTTCATTAACATGCTAGTGGCGGAGCATCCAAAGAGAGTGGGAGAGCTTTTGATTGACAATAAATGAGATGATAGGAAGATCAGTATATTGTTTGGGGAGAACCTAGGCAGATGAGTACTTTCTATTCGCAGGCACATTCACTTGAAACATGACATGTTGGTTTGGGCTAAAATGGAGAAGCAGAAAACACCCACAGCAACCTTATACCATAGATAGTTTTGGGAGGCAAATGAGATTCATGGTGGAGCTTGGTGTTGGCAGATTGATATCCAATCGAGGATGAGGGCTCTTCTTTGAAGAGTTTATAGAGATGCAGTCCCCACTATGCTATGGTTATATCATTGTAAGCTAGTGGCAAATAACTGCTACCCCTGGGGTTGTAATGCTATAAAAGACTTGTTTCATATTATCCCAGAGTGTCGTATTAGCAAGGAGACTAGAAGGGAATTGGAGTCTAAATATACTTCTACTAACATCTTCCTTGTAGGGTTATCTTCATATTTTAGTAGCTGTGATGCGGATTAATAAGAAGGATAGGTGCCTTTATCTTGAGGCGGCTATTATATATTATTGCTGGAGGGCCAGGAATGCTAAGGTCCATGGCCAGCTCACTTCACCACCGAAAATCATTGCCTTCGCTATCTCTAGACTAATTGAGATCCTAAAGCCCTTAGGGACTCCATGTCTAAACACTTGACCATTGGATCCTCCCTTCTAGATGTATTAAGATAAATTTTGATGTTGTCTTCAAAACAATAGGATTGCGGGAGCTGGATTTCTCATTAGGGACCATGATGGTGAGTCATACACGCAGGGGGAGAAGAGTGCTCACCTATTCAGTTGCCATAGCAGAGCAACATACAACAATACAAGATTTGGTAGTTGCTTTGAAGATTGTTAGATCATCCTCTCTCATTTGGCTTAAGGGAGATTCCTTAGAAACCCTCCAAGCAATATAAGTGGAGCTGACCAGAACCTCACTTCAGGATGAAATACCTCAAGTTGCTAATAATATAGAAAATTCTGGAGTTGTAGGAGACCTTCAAGACACGAGCATCACTTACATTGCTAGATTGATATCATGTATTCGTCTTTGTCGTATTACTCATGTAAACAAAAACACAAATAGTGCTGCCGACTACTTTTCTTAGCGACACTAGGTGATTTTGATTGGGAGAGAGGAATGTTCATCCCCTCTAATTTTTGTAATATCCTTAAAGAGGATGTGACTTAATGTACCTTTTTGTACTTTTTTATGAGTTAATTTATGGCTTAGGCCACAACTTCAAAAAAAAAAACAGTTAGAGGATGCCTCAAGCTCAGATTCAACAATAACAATATTAATGTTAAATGTCACAATCCATCTTAGTACTATGAATAGCAAATATATTAAGTTTTCATGAATGCATTTGTCTAGAACTTCAAATTCCATCTTAGTACACATTTTTTATACATGGGACACACAAGACTCACCTGGGTTTCGGGGTTGGGGGGGAGGGTTAGGGGAGGAGGAGTTCTCTTAAAAGTTAAAATTCACAAATGAAAACAAGGAATACGATTAAAAAATGGCATGCAAATAAGGTGTCACGTAAATAAAAAAGCCAAGATGTCACCACATTTAATCTATTTTTAAAGGCCGTGACATAAGTGATACATTACTAAACCAGATCAAAGGACACAATGAGAGGCAGAGAGAAGAGATAATCTATACATCAATCAAAAACGTACAGTGTCTATTGCAGGTGACCCATAAATGCTACCACGACATGATATCTTAAACATGCAGCAGTGCCTTCTGTAATCCAGAGCATACAAATAGTGGTCATGTGAACCACACCTGAAGATAGTAAACGGAAATGCATCCATTAAGAGAAACATATGGAAATGCATCCAGTAATACATTTGTAGTATGCAGTACATTTTATTTGAATAGCCATAAAGCTTTTATTCATGGACTGGTATGCTAAACATACACGTGAAAAGGAGAACACGGATCAGTTAAAAAAAAACTGTTGAGAGGGAGGGAGGATGGACGAGTTTTTCTTAAAACAGCCAGTATATTCTAAGTTTGTTATAATTTAGTAAAATTGTAACATGTGAAATATATAACAGCACATAGATGCAAACTAATAGAGGAAATCATCATCATAAGCTGCCAAGAAAGATCTCAGGCTGATCATTTTCATTATTTTAAATACAACTCAAATACTTTCATCAAAGAAAGCACTCATCAAAATGGAATGATCAAAACATGTTACATGATAAAAACCTGAGAACACAAAGAGACAAGTGTCAAAACTTCAATGAATACCATGTAATCCAGGAAAAGTAAATTTTGATCCTGAAATTTATATAGTTGATTTATATTTTTTATTTGCCAGTTAGTGTTTAAAGTTGGTTGAATCTGGAGTTTATATGAGCTTTGCAATTTTTTTCATGACAAATAATGACAAAATGAGAAGCAGAGACTTGTATGTATTTATAGTTAATTCCTCTATGGTTGTGGATTTGATTAATGGAGTAACAGATTTGGCTACTCTTAGGCGGTAGTATTTTTTTCCTTTCCTTTCATAGTTTTTTGGATATACATTTTCATCCATTTGCCTCTTTGCTCAGCGTCCTACACCACTCTAGTTTGAACTTGAAAACAATAATTTTGATTACTACATGGACATAAAAACCGTAAGTCTAATAAGTTACATATGGAACTGAATCCATAAAATGATAACACTTTGATGACCAGCCAAGTTTAGAAGCCAATAATTCTAAAACTTCAAATTAACTTGCATGACAGAAGAATTAATTTATGATAGAAAAGCTCTCATAGTGAATTCTATACTCCTATCTAAGGAAAAGAGTGAATTTGGAAAAAAAAATTCTGCCATTGCTATTTGTATATATAATTATTTATCATGAATGGAGTTTATTGTTCTAAAGAATATATCAGTAAAAAAAAAAAACACAAAGCAGCATTGATTATCAACTGGACATGATTGATATTCCAAATAACATAAAAGCGAGTCCAAATTAAGGATAAAATTGATTGCAATTTATTAGTTATAGAGTCACTTTTTACTAGTTAAATAGCAAATTAGGTAATAGCTCTATACGCCAATCTCAGAGGACTCTATTTATGCATGGATTCCCAACATTGTTCTTCAATTGCATACTGGCAAAATAATAATAACTGAAAGCTTTACAAAAGCATCTAAACTTCCAAACTTTACATCGTGTTTAATTTTGGCCCTTTAACAATGAAGAGGGAGCTAAAGCGAAACTAGAGCCTTGAAAGAATACTCTACAATCTAAAGGTTTTCATCCCAGTAGATCAAAAACTGAATATATGGAGTGCACATTTAGTAAAGAAAGAAATACTTATATTGGAGATGTGACAATTGTTATCAAATTGTCAAAAAGAGTGAGCGCTTTAGATACCTTGGATCAATCATACAAAATGATGGTGAAATAGATAAAAACGTTACTAGTATGATTCAAGCAGGATGGGTAAAATGGAGAAATACTTCTAGTGTGTTGTGCGATAGAAAAATTCTATCCAGAATCAATGGTAAATTTTATAAAACTGTAGTAAGACCAGCGATGATATATGGTGCTGAATGAGAAAAAATATACAAATAAAATAAATGTTGTAGAAATGAGAATGCTAAGGTGGATGTGTGGATATACACAAAAGGATATAATGAGAAATGAGTATATACGAAAGAAAGTTGGTGTTGCACCAATTAAGGATAAACTTTGAGAAAGTTGGCTTAGATGGTTTGGACACCTAAATCGTAGGCCGATTCAAGCTTCAGTTAGAAAAATTGAGTCATTGGATTTTACCTATGTACAAAGAGGAAGAAGGAGACCAAAGAAGACATGGCAAGAAACTATAAGAAGTGATCTTAGTTACTTAGATAGAGCACAAAAGAAACAAAAGATTCATATAGCCGACCCCACCTAGTGGGATTAAGGCTTGGTTGTTGTTGTTGTTGTTGTTGTAACAATGAAGAGGGACAAAATTTGTGAATTAAAATGCCACTCTTCCAACTATAGCAACAATTTACTTTACATGATGGCATGCGTTCCACTATGACATTAGGCTTATGCACCATGTAGAAGTAAAACGTGTATTGCACGACACTTTAAAGGGCAAAAGAGCACTCATGGGAGGTTGCTTTATCCTTGTAGTAAGCATGAAATACAATTTAAGAAATTTTTTATCCAAGTATTTACAAATTTGCCAAGTAATTCTGCCGATCTAAAATACCATGCATTCCTCAACAGAGCCAGTAAATGCAAATGTATTTTAAAGCTATTGCTAAATTCCCAACAATCACCAATGATCTGTCCCTGCCTTCCTCTAAATCATCCCCTGCTGAAGTCCAATATCAAGGTCCACTTTCATCCACCAGCAATTCCTTGTTGACATCCTAATCCAGTTCCAGTCTTACCAATTAAACCATATTTTTCATTTTTCATACCAACTAGCCAAATGAATGTAGAATATTTTCTTTCAACTGTACTCTAGAGAAATAGGTAGGCCATTAAGTGCAGCTCGTTAGAACCTTTAAATTGCCTTTGAGCTATATCTTTCCATGCGTGGGCTATCGGACCTGGGCAGCTGTAGCCCTTTATTGGATGAAAATTTAAGTGCGTTTTACTATTTGTGCATCACAAATAATAAAATATAGTTGTATTGGTTCCTCTATTGTGATTATTGTATAATCATCTATTTTGGTGTTTGTCACAACGTTTAAGTTAGTAGTTAACTAATCATTTCATTGAGTTTGTGTGTAGGCTTGGAGATTCTATCAAAGTTGGTGCTCCATACAATGGTTAAAGTAAAAAGAGTTTGGTAATGACTTAAGCTTGATACATAAGGTGATGGAGTGATTAGGACTCAAATGCAAGCTATGGAGATAAGGAAAAGATAAAAAAATCAATGTGGCTATTATTGTATTATATTTTGGCCTTGCAGTATATATAGAAAATATTGTAAGACTATTCTTAAAGTGTTAGGAGATGTGGATCATGTTATGAGCACCTAAGACTTCGTTATATATTGGTTGGATCAAGTATAGATCGATAAAATATGAGTTAGATCCACCAAAAGAGAGTTGGTAGTTTTCTGGTTATCTGATCGATCAATGATAGTTCTAAAATAGTTTTTACTAACCGTCAGAGACTTTTTCTATATAAATGATTAAGTTTTGGGGTATGTTGATGATTTTCTGAGCTATTATTTGAATCCTTTTTGTTGAGATTTAATCCCATTGTGAATAAGTGATTAAAGATTAATTAAGAGTGGATTAGAAGGCAACTAGTGAAGATCAAGCTTCAAGTGTTCATTATTGTGATTCACTCTCTCCAGGCTCTTCAAGGTGCAATCCTAGGAATGAGAGAGGTTAGTTTGTACTTATTGTATATTCTTGTATTATTTTGATTTTTATTATTTTCTTCACTTAATCAGAGGAGAGTCTCTAATGAGGTGATTAGAGGATGTGCTTAGTATATTCTTCACACTAGGTATGAAGAGGGCCCTTAAATTAGTGTGATCTAAGGGAGTTGAAATTGATTCCCCCATTGTATTGAGGAGGGCCTCTATAGTGAGATAAATGATTCAATTGTACGGGCATTTTTGCCTGTCCAAAGGAGAGATTGATTATAATTAGATAGTTCGAATGAGTTGAGGTGGTTGTATGCTCAGGTTTGAGCTAAATCATGTTATATCCTTATGTCATTTACTTGTACTTCTATTATTGCTTTCGCTTGTTGATTATCTCATTGCTAATTTGTGTTTGTAAGTTATCTTAATTGTGATATAATTAAAGTAAATTAACTCTATATTAAATAGAATTAAATATTAATTTAATATCTATTCACCCCCCTTTAAGCCCATTCCTAGGTCTTACAATTTGGGATGAGGACAACAGGCATGTGCGTGATGAATATCTACATCATGCAGCAAGTGAAGTGGGGTCATCGTATCATATTTGGATATGAACTTGACTTATCTCCCACTGTAATTGTAGATCATATTCACATACAAACATCAAATTTTGAAATGTAGCAATGAAAAATGAGAAATGGGAACCATACAAAAACTATATACACATAAAAGCATTCATATGCATATAATAATATATTCATTGTTAATTTGTTTTTCTGTATGCCTTTTTCAATAAATTTTGCATGAGAATGAAAAAAACAGAGAAGTTGGCATTATATCCTACTAATTGCTTATTCATATCAAGAATCGTGTTCAGGCAAATTTGCATTAAAAAAAATGATTTAATATATTTTTAAAATAAAATTTAAAATATGATTTTATTATAGGAATATCAAAAGACCGCAATGGTATTTCATATTCCTATATAATCTAAAAATTCCACAACTAATTTACATTGAAACCCATAAGAATGAAACCATGAGATGGGATGATATTGTATTATCATACGATCTCACCTCCTCTAATCATTGTGATGGAGCACTGCTAACTAATTCCACAATTCGTATTTAAATACAACAGCATACAAAAAATGTGACATTTTTGCCAATGCAGGTGACAGGGAGCATGGGTAAATTTCATATACGACTATGATGGGAAGGTTACGATTTGCGCAAATTTTGCGCATTATCGGAAACTTACGCATGATATCCTTTTCCCATCCCGGATATGATACATGAAATAAGTTCTTTCACTTTGTTCTAGTGACTTCAAGTCCCTCTTAACAAATGCACTCAATGTTGCAAGTATAGTATCCAATTGAGATACAATTCTCATTGCAGTCAAGGCCATTTCATTTTGTATGGTTCTCCCATTGTAATCTTTTGTACCTTACACGAATCATTTGACTTCTTGTACATGTAACCTTTTAACACATTTCATTTTAAGAAGTTTGGTTGCGCTTTGAGTTATTCAATAAATTTGCATATTAAAAAAGAAACAACAATAGTAGAAGGATGAGAATGAAATCACCATATCAAGTCTCTGTCTACATCGACAATGGGTTGCATTTTAACCTTTGAGAAGTCAAAAGATGAATATTAGTAGGACAATGAAAAAATTAATAAAATAAATGATATATTCATCGAATAATATCCTTGTAAAGAAGAGTTGTGAACTAGAGTAAAAAATAAAAATTCAATTAGCAAGAAGATAATAAAACATAGAAAGTTATTATTACATAAATGGGCAAATGGTAAAAGCTTTCACAAAGAGTCCAATAGGTACGTTGCTACATAGACTGGAGTAGTAGAAATGTTTTAAGCATTATCCTAAGGCACAATAATCTTATATATGATTTAGGGTTTAGGGTTTAGGGAATAGCTAGTATAGTCAAGAGAAGCTTTACAAGTTCCATGAAAATTCAATGTAACCGACAGCTATAATTACATAAGTCCAATAGGGTAGAAGCTTTTAGTCAGTTGCAATCTCAACCAACAGTAAAAGCAAAATTTTCATTAGATTAATTCCTTCAATTTGTCCAGTAAAGTGATAAGAAATCAGTATTATTACATCTTAACATAATAGACAACTTAACGCCTTATTTGGTTGGAGGCCATTTTGGTCATGATCATGGCCAAAATAGCTTCCAATTATTTTATTAATTATTTTTTTATTTTTAATTCTCAATACATAAACTTTAATAAAACAAATTCACTTTATATTATATCTACACAATTTTTAATACATTATATTTAATTTTTTATTATTATTAGTTTAATAAAATGGTTTGAGGCCATTGGAGGCTATTTTGGCCAAAGCTTAGCCTCTAAGCAAACAAGCCTAAGTGTCTTGCGATGGATAGCTAAGTAAACCACAATATTAAAATCTAAAATAAGATGTATAATATTGAGTATAGCATTCAATATAAGTTCAAATAGCAGCCAAATTTGCTTGCACATGTAGATAGAATTCCTCAAAAAAACTAAAATCCAAGAAAATCCAAAACCAAGTGTGTGTCAAGTTAGACTGAATCATAATACTTTTCTTTTTCTTTTAATTCATATAACAACAAATAAGTGTTGTAAAAATGAGAATGATAGAATGAAAGTAGTTTTCATCATAAACAAACCCCTAATCATACATACAATATATATACATATGTACATACATGTGTATGTAAGTATGTATATATATGATGAGAGAGGTGCAACATACCACAAACAGAAGGTTTTTTTTTGATAGTCGGGCAAAAATGATAATTATCATTGTCCAAAAAAGAAAGATAATATAGTTCCTATCTAACATTCTAGAGTACATATATGTATGCGTATATATATTTATATGTAGATATATGTATATGTATATGTGTATATGTGTATATGCATATGTGTATATCTACACAAAAATGAAAAAAGGGATTGGGTGACAATATTTGCCACCTTCCAAAAAGCAATTATCTAGCTTGGCATCACAGCATTTTTGACAAAATGATAATCAATTTTAATAAGTTAATCCTTTCATGAAATATCGGATTACTAGCACTGTAGATCGCTACATTATCATTACAATTCATTACCAATTTACCATAGATTCCATTCATCGTTCCAAAAATCACATTTACAATAATCTCACAGACCTGACTGAGAATGTCAACCATTTGTGATATTATGCTATAATCTCAAGGACTTGGATGTAATTTATTCAAAAATAATTATATCATCTATGCTAGTGGACTGCCATTTTTCTCTATTCCTTTCATAAACTTGCAAAAAACAAAGAGCATATAAATGCAGGACAAAGGATAAGAAAGTTAAACTTTTAAACACTATAAAAAATTTCCCAAAAATAGGTAACATCCAATAATAATCATCAGAATCATGTGCAAATTTAATCCATTTATGGAATACCACAATCTAACAAAGCATTTTTCTACCAAAAGATCCCAATCCAATTGCAATTTATATCACCTGTAGTATAACTAAATGTCAATTACGCAATCAAGCCATGCGGAACTATTCAAGCAACAAAGTATCCATACAGCTAAATCGTGAAAACATCAAAAAATGGGGATTTTCCTGCAAAAGTTGGCTTAGTCTCATTTACTAGACCATAATTAGATGGCAAGCAACTAAGACGGTTGCACATTAAAGATTCTCATTCACTGGGCATTGGATAATGATGTAAATTCATAAAAAGTGCAGATTCCTTGGTATTGAGAGAGCAATGAGCAAGCACTATGAAACTCTCAGCTAAATCTTTCATCTTGCATGCAAGTCACAGTAACTACAGGAAAAATGAAACAAGGTGATTGTACCTCGCCAGATGTTTGGAATGTCCACAATATGCTTCCAGTTGAATAATCAAGAAAGTAAATATATCCTTTGTATGACCCAACAACGACCTACCAAAAGGTACTATGCTCATTGGAGCTCAATTTTGGAAACAAAAAATCTACATACTGCTCAGGCTATGCAACAAAAATGAATAATAATAGTTGAGGCATATTAAGTTCAGGGCCAAAGACCTGAGAGAAATCTCCAGTAACTGCAGCTGAGCACTCAATACGTCCTTCCAAAAAGACTTGCCACCGCACAAAACCACTTCTATTTCAGCAAAAAAGGGCGACTATGTTGATCCAAATTTCAACGTAGCTTTTTCAGAACTTAGGAATTGTGGAAATTATTAAAAAACAACAAAATTAAAGATACAATGAGCATCAACAAGATGGAGGGAAAAGCATGAGGATAAAGGGGTAGATTGAATTATCAAAAGTTTAGATTGAAAAAGATAAATATGCACTGGATATTAAAATATTTTCAAAAGAATTTGAAGCTCCAATCTCTCTATAAAGGCAGCAGACCAATCAAGTAACTACTTCTCAATGACACTGGATGAGCAGACTCTGGATACTACAACATGTAACATTTAAGCTGCTTACACTGACTGTGCTCAGAAAATGCTTCCAACTTATAATTACAACTTGCACAATGATAACAGTTTTTTTGAATATGACAACATTTTTATCGCATGCAATGACGAGATTTGGAATTACTGTGATCAACTATATCAAAAGACTTCAAAGGCACCACCGTAAATTACTAGAATTTCTTCAGGATGGAAAACAATTGGCTTCCTGACAATGAAAATCAGACATCAATAAGGCAACAAAAATACATGAATTTGGCCATTTTTGATCTATCAGAAAAAATAATAGAAGCAATTAGAAGGTCTGAAAACAAACCGCCATTCCCAGCCATCAACCACTTCCATTCAGAGTCAAAGCCTAGATCATGAGGCCTCCCTCTAACAGATGGGAGTATTTCCCCTTGCCTCACTCTTGATGCCTGCTATGCTTCCTACCAGTTTAATATGCTTCTTGTTAAAAGGAACAATTCTGATTGAATGACTTTTGGGACAAACAGGCAAAAATAGGCCAATTTTCCACTGAGGCTTCTTCTAAATGCCAAAAACAACCACCACCACCAAGCCTTTAACTCACTAGGTGAGGTTGGCTTACATGAATCCTTTATTTCCATTGCACTTTATCAAAAAAGAGTTTTTCATCTAGCTCTAAATCTGCAAGGTCATTTCTTCTAGTTTCTTGCCATGTATTTTTTGTATCTTTTTCTGTTTTTATATGAGAAAAATCCAATAATCCAACTCTTATTATTGGAACTTGTCGGCTCTCCCTGGACTTATTTTCAATTGAACCTACTCTGACTATTTTACATATTCATTTCTCATCTTATCCGTTGGTGTATACATACTCATATACCTTAGCATATCTTTATCTCTGCTACACCAATTTTGTTTATATATTTTTGCTTTGTAGACTAGCACTTATTACATATAGCATCATTAGTCTTACTATTATCTTACAAATTTTACCTTTAAGTCAAAATAAAATTTTTTATCATATAAAACACCATCATACTTAAATTCTACTAATAACACTGCCATCTATTTCACTATCATTTTCTACAATTGATCCAAAATATCTATATTGCTCACTCTTTTTGATAATTTTAGCACTAATTATCACCTCCATAGTACAAGAGCTTTTATTATGAATAAATTTACACTCTATCCTCCGTTTAGTTAGTGACTAAATTGGCCATAATCATTTTTTCATCTTTTTTATAAAAAATATATATAACTTTTTTGAGATATGTATACGATGAGAAATAAAGTTAGTTAATCGGAAGAATATTAAATAAAATTAATTGATATATTGAGAATTGTATAGACTATTTTATTTTTTAAAAAAATAAATATGACAAACTTGGTCAGCAACCAAACAGAGGACATATTCATCTTTCTTGAAAAGCTATATTCAATTTTAGATCTATTAAGATGAAAATCTTTAGAATTTAAAGTATTCTTCCATAGCTCGAGTTTTGCTTTAGCCTCATCTTTAATTTTATTAATAAGAATATCATTTGTGAAAAGCGAATATTACTTGCGAAAAGCATATATCAAGATACAATCTCTTGAATGTGCCTATTCAAGACTTATATATCCACTTTAAATAAATATAAACTTAAAGTTGAGCCCTAATGTAATGCAACTATAATGAAAAAATTCTTAATCAAACCACTCATATTTAAACACAAATAATAATCCTCTTATACATCATATCTTGAATAACTTGAATATAGGTAGTGTAGATCATTTTCTTTTTAAACCTCGCTAAAGTACTTCCTTTGAAACTTTATCATAAGTTTTTTTTAAATCGATAGAAGTAAATGCAATTCTTCCTTTTTCTCATTGAACATTACTACTAAACCTCCCAACAAATGAATAGCTTCTACACTGGATTTACTAGACATAAAATCGAATACATTTTGTGATATCCTACTATCACAAAAAAATCTATACTCGATCACCATTTCCCAAAATTTTAAAATATAGCACATTACTTTAATTCCATAAAGCTCACACAATCTTATGCATCGCCTTCGTTCTTGTAAATATGAACTTACTCTTTCTTTATTTATTTAACATTATTTTAGTCTTTAAAATCAGACTAAACAACTTAGTGAGCCAAAAAACTACTTCACCCCTCACACCTTTTTAAGTATCTATTAAAATGTTATTAAGTTCTATTGCTTTTCTACAGTTCATATTTATTAATCCCCTTAAACCTCAGCTTTACTAATATGACAGATGTAAAAGTAATTTCAATTTTTTTTTCATACTAAATTCACTTAAACTAATTAATTTATCATATCTTTAAATTGCTGGAGGTCTAGGAATCCACCAGTTGGAGGAGTTACGCTCCATTCTTGTGGCCAAATTAGCCTTCAAATTTTTTAGCAACGAGGACTCCCTTTGGGCTAAATGTTTTTAGGCGAAAAATAGGGCGGAGAAAATATTTCCACCAGCTTTACTAATATGTCGGGGAGAGACAGTAGCCTTACATAACTCCATGCAGAAAAACAACAATGGAGTCAGCAGACTTATGAAGGATGCTTGGGTTGATTTCAACCTCTTTATGAGGTGGCCTACCTTCATCAATACTACCGAATCACCTCCTTCAACTGTACAACATCTCCTAAAAGAGGATGGTGATTGGAACCAACAAGTTCTCCAAAATTTCTTTGGCAAAAGCTGGTGTTGAGGGTAGGTAGACTACCTGGGCTTGATAAAGAGAAGATGGATAGCCTAATTTGTCTCAAAACTGATTCCAACAGAGCTCCCACCTCAGCTTTGTACAAGGATCTTTTTTGAGGAGGACAACTTGAGCACAACTGGGTTTAGAAACTGACAGCTCAACTTAGTTTTGTTACATTTCTATGGGCAATCTGTTGACTTTCTCTTGGCTTAAGCGAAGAGGATTGCGAGAAAATAATAGATGCCCTTAGGGATGCTCTGTAGAAGAAGACTTACAACACTTTATCTGCAAATACAAATTCACCTTTGTAGTCTATGAAGCATTACATAAGCCGAAGGCAAAGATAGCTGCTAGAAATAACCAAATAGTGCAAGAGGAGACAAATCTAGAGCTGCAGCTCTCTCCCACGCCTTCCCTACACTGTCCAGAACAACGCCACTAACTGTAGGTGCAGAAGAGGAAGGTTGCCACCACCAAATTACAGGAAGCAATGATGTAAAACAGTTGCAAAATTCTGCTCCACCAACAAAGCCCACTACCTCAACTTATTGAATTTTTAGCTGACAAAGATGCAAGAGGAAGCTGGCAACTACTCCCCCCATCTCCAGCCCTTCTTACCCGCAAGGGGAAGGGTAGCACAACCTACATAAAAAGCTCAGACCTGCTAGCAACAACAGGAAATTATTTTGCACTAACTTTTTTTCTATAGGTTTTTCCAGCCAAGGAATTCCCAATCCAAGTTCTGGATTACAGGGCCAAACACCAGCAGCAAATTCCAGCGCAACTAGGTGTGACAATTCAAGTTGTCAGACTGGTTTAGGACAACTTGTTTTCCACCAAACTCATTTAAGCTTGACTCGGGCATGACCCATTTATTAAATTGGTCAAGCATCAAGACCCATACTGATGTGTTTAATAAATTGGTTACTCGATCAGACTCGCCAACCCGTTTATTACAATTTCTTGGTATCAAAATTTAATAAATTCAATGCCTTTTCTTTAATTTAATAAAATTATAAATTTAATTAAGAACACTAAAAATACAATTAAATTATGTAATACACGTCTAATAATTATTATTAAAATTAATATTAAAAAATATACTAATTTTGATAAATAAGTCATTCATAATCAGGTTGACCTGCCAACTTGTATGTGAGTCCTTTTAGACGGGTCAAATTCAGGTCAAGCTGTTTATGACTTGTACCCGTATAGGATCGACCTATATCTAGTTAAGCCAGGTCAGTTCATGGGTTGGGTCAAAAGTTATCACAACTGTCCTTTTTTTTTATCTAGGACTTGAGACTCAGCAAATGCACATTTCCTTCCAAATGCCAACAACAATTTAAAACTGAAAATGGTTAGCCAATATATGAATGTACTACAGAAAGCCTTATTCAGAATTTTGCTGCCACAGGCTTTGAAAAAAAGGCTAAATCATCAATATTTGCATCTGCTATCACATAGGACTTTCAGTCTAAACATCTGCATATAATAAATAACTGAAAAGTGGATCTTAGCAATTTGCAGACTGAGTTTTCTATAATGCTTTAGATAAACATCTTGTTTTCTGTTCTCTACTCAATGTTAGATGACGACGTAGGCAAATGGCCTAATGAATAATTTATCTGTAGTCATATAAAACTGCCATATAATATTTGCAAGTGAAATGAAGTGGTGATCTGCAACATAATATTATACATATATCATAAACATAACTTCACAGGAACTTATTAGGGGAAACTTACCTTAGAACATCTATGCGAAGAAATATTTGTGAATGAGAACCAATGAAAAGGTCAACACTGCCATCTTTTACTATGACAAGTGGTGAAGCATCAACACATGACTTAAGCAAGACTTTCCACAGCTCCTGTAAATGGCCTTTTCCAGACATCGAAAGTGCAAAATTTGTGTATGTTTGATGTTCAAGCCTTAATACACTTTCACTCCCTAAAACAATTTGATTGCAACGGCTGAATGCGCATGTCTTGGGAAGATTACTTCTAGAGAGCCAGTGATCTACTTTACATGATGAGAATTCACCACATAGACAAGGCTGACAATATGATAACATTTTCACATGGTTATCACAGAATGGCAAATGTTCATCTTTTTCAGGTAGCATTAGTGACTGCCAGGGATCAAATTTCACAAGATCATGAGAGCAACTTCTAGCATGTTCCTCCACTTGCTCTACAGGTAAGCTGTTGTTTGAAAGACCATTTTCTGATATTTCAAAGGAGTTAAGCATGTTGTCATCCAACTTTGTTCTTTTCACAGTGCCAGGATACGACTCAAAAAAGTCCCCATTCTGCTTCGAATCCTGCAGAGCCTTTAGAAGCTTGCATGGGCTAGGAAAAACATAAAGCAATCTCATGTCTATTCCCAAATTATATGCAGTGTGTGCAGCCGATATTGAGTCCCCACCCACTGCAAAGAAGTCATCATCATCGGCGATTCCTTCTACATGTAGTGCATCAATAAATGCCTATGACAAAATAACAACATTTTAGTAAAATTTGAAGTTTGACTTGATAGTTTTCCTTTATGCTTTTATTATCCAGTATACGTATGTGATATCATAAACTACTATAGGAGCAATCACTGAAAAGCATTTGGAAGTTAAACCTGATTAGGCCAAATGATCGTAAAAAACTAGGAACCAAAAGAGAACCTTTCTGATAACTTCTAAATGATGACAATCAGAGATGTTTCTTTTATACTCAGGCCAAAGTCGCTTAGGCACATATGTTGAACCTGCTAGCATCAGATAGTCTACTTTCCCAGATGCAGATTTGGGCAGCATTTCAACATGTATGTATTTTGTAGGCAACATTGCTGGCGGTAGCTTTCTCACCAACCAACTTCTGAGTGATTCTATTAACTTACCATTTTCATGACCATTGGCATGCCCTTCTAAACAGTTATCAGGTTCTTTCACAACAAAGAAAGCCTGAAGATGGGATTGACATCCATCATCATTTTGAAAAATCAAAGCTGCATCCCTTATTTTAGGATGTTCCTTTAACAAATTTTCAACCTCCTCCAAAGGAACACGCTGTCCTCTTATTTTTATCAAACGATCTTTTCTCCCAAGGATGAGAAAATCACCACTCTGGAGACGTCTGGCAAAGTCGCCAGTTCTGAATTGCAATGGTTCTGCATCATTCATGATGGGACACCCTTGGAGAGTCTTACCAAGGTATCCTGCCAACAAGCACATCCCACGAATACACAGTTCACCTTCATTTTGAGTTTTTGATTCACAAAATAGATTGATTTCACAATTTGACATGGGTTTTCCAATAGGCACACTACTTATCTGTTCAACTTTCAAAATACTTGGTAAATTTCTGCAATCAAAATATGCACAATCACCAGATACCTGATCAAAGAACAAATGGAACAAGATAAACACATCAGTAACACAGAATCATCATCCATAATTATATAGGGTGACAGGGTAACAATGTAAGAGTACAGCCATGTAGGTGAACCTCCCCAGATTTCAAGTCTAATAGGGTGCCAAACTGGATAACCAAAATCATCCTGCTACTTATATCAACTTATATCTTCATTGTTTCTAGCAATTAGATCTTTAACACATCTTTAACAAAAACATTTACCAATTTGTATTAATGAGCACCGTTCTCTTCATGTTTTCCTGGCAACTGATTATTTCTTATCAAAGCCAAATTCCTAGCGTCTATGTGTATCTGTTTCAAACATGCCAGCAAGTTAAGACAATTTCAAATTCCAAATAAAACTAAAAAAAGAATATGCATCATTTTCGTTAAAATTCCTAACCATTATTGGAAGTTTTATAACGTATAATAAGAGTAGTTTTATTCATCACATTGATTTTAATAAGTCAATGAAACATAAACAAATAGGTGTCATGATTCTGGGAGGGAAGAAAAGAAAACAGACGTTTGTAGGAAATATAAGTTTGCTGCAAATGATAACAAGAGAACCTACACAAAATGATTGAATGAACTTAGGGATTCTTGAGAAATGATTTGATACCTTGGACCAAGTGATAGGAAAAAAAACCTCAGGGAGGGACATGGGTTTATAAACTTCAATGGCTAATGTGTTTATCATGATAAATATTCAATAAATCTAGAGGCCTATTGACGGTGAAATCTATCCCTTCCAAACGGATGGAAGATCTTATCACCTGGAAAATGAGTTACCTCGGGCTGAGTCAAAGGTCATTGACAAGGGGTGGTTTTGGTGTTGTAAATAAAAAAAAATAAAAGGAGAGTTTTTACATGGTGAGCCTCACAACAAGGCAAAACCATGGTTCCCTTGGAAGGCTTAAAGTTCCTACTATTTTCTTTTTTATTGCATGAGGTAGAAAGCTTTGAAGTCTCTAGGAAAAAGAGAGAAGGGAGACTGATGAGAGGATGAAGAATAAAATCTGGGCCTTCTACCCTTCTTTAGGAGAATAAAACCTGAGCCAAACCTTCTGGGAATTCTAGCCTTCATGATGGTTTCGTGTGCTTGAGGATCTTCTACATGGAAGCTTTGCCATGATCTGGGGCTTCTTGAGCAATGGTTAATTAAAGAGGAGCCTTCTTGGATATTGTGCACGACTAAAGTGATTTTTGTTGCTAGGAGGTGGTCTTTTTATGGATCTAGGCGGTACTATAACATCCCATGGCCTAGATGGAGAGGTATTATCCGTTTTAGTTTTAGGAAACCGCGTAAGTCGAGTACTTCCTAGAACGTCACCCATCCCAGGACTACTTTCACTCAAGTACACTTAACTATAAAGTTCTCATCATTAGTCTTATGATCCTGCCCCCAAAATGACTATACACTAATACAGTTCAGAAACTCTCGCCTATTTTCTGATATAAGACGATTCATTCCTATGCCACTCCACTTAAAAGCTTACTAGGAGTAGCTCTTTATATTAGTGATTCACTTCTATTGGGATACCAACCAGCAATCACTCCTTACTCTTTTTGACCACGAGTCATCACAAATATGAAAGTTGTAAATGTTGTTGATTTATCAACACCTCCATAACAAACTTGAGAGAATGTTTCGGTTGTTTAGCTTTCTATGTACAAAAGGGGTCCAAATGACGCTGGTTGTAGATGCTTGACTCATCTCGAAGAGAGTCACGAAATGAGTTCCCATGCCAAGCTTTAGAATGAGGTAGGTCATCACACTTATCTCATGGTTTGGGGAGATAGGTCCATGTATTTTGTGGTTAAGGATAGGTCCTTGCGCTAATCTTATGGTTGGACATGATATAAGCTTGTGCGTTGTGTAGACTTGATACGGGATAAGATTAAAATAAAAGTAAAAATTTATTTCAACAAATTTAAATAAAATAGTATTTCAAGTAAGTTTAAAATATTTTTCAAAATATAATTCTACAATAAATAAGATCATTAAGTCTCTCAAATTAAATTATTTAAAAATCAAAATTAAATTGGATTATTGATAAATTAGACTTTATCAAAGTAGATTAGAGCTTATGGATTTTATTATAAGAAATCAAATCCAATATTTTAGAAAATATTTTCATTTCCTTACAACATAACGTGTCAACAATAATTATATATCTCAATAAAATTTCAGTCTCCATTTTTCTTTTTTTTGGAAAGAACAGAGTCTCAAGTAATACTAAACAAATAAATCAACTGAACAAGAAATTTTTTACTTAATTCGATAATTAGAAATATTAGAAGCTCGATAGAAATAAGCCCTAATATAAAGAATAAGTATGATCAAGCTATCATTTGAATTAAATTAACCAAACTGTTGGCCCAAAGGCTTCCCAAGAGGGGGGTGAATTGGGAATAATAAAATTTATGAGTTTAAATTTAGGCAATTAAACTAATAGATAATCCAAACAATGCAGAGAGGTTGATTTAGCAAATCAGACAACAAAAAAATTAGAACAGAGAGTACCACCAGAAAATGAGGTCAATTTGCAAAAAAGAACTCAGTGCAGGAACGAGGTCAATTTACAAAATAGGACTCAGTTCAGAAATGAGGTCAATTTGCAAAATAGGACTCAGTGCAGAAATGAGGTCAATTTAAGAAATAGGATACAGTGCAGAAATAACGTATTCAACAAATAAAAAGGGCAAGCAGTAGAAATATATCATACAATAGGCACAACAGATTTATAGTGGTTCGGCCTTCCGCCTAGTCCACTCCCCACGCACCTCGAATGGGAATTTCACTAAAAACCCCGGCTTTTTACGGGAACAAAAGCCGAACAAACCCAATACAACCCTATGGCTTTTTCAAGGAACCAAAGCCAAGCAAACCTTCAATCCTACAATTTTTTTACAGGAACCAAAGCTGAGCAAACCTACAAACCTCCACTAGAGAGAGAGAAAGGAAGTAAAGGTTTTGCTAGACTAGCTAGCTTACAATACAAGGCATATACAAAAATCAATATTACAATGAGGCACTCTATGCATATGCAAATAAGCCAAGGGTCAACTCAAATAATTCCGAAAAGCCAAACATAAAATAGTGAGAAAAATGATTTAAGAAATATCACCCAATGTAAGTCTTCAACAGGAAGAACAAGAGATAAAACAGAAGTTTGATGAATCTTAATAAGTAATAACTTCAAGAAGCAAGATTCACATCAAACCGAAAACCAAAACGCAGCAATATATTTTTCTGAAGCAAGAAACAGAATAGAACCAGGAATTTCAGCTTCTTTCCACTTGAGAAACACCACAATCTCCTTCTTTAAAGTCTCCTTCAAAATGTTTTGCAAGTATGGCTTTGGGAGATCAAAAACCAGATGAGAGCTTGAGAGGAGAAGGTGAGTTGTTGTTCTCCAAAAACAGAATGCAGAAAACAAAAACAGTGTTAGAGAAAATCTTATTGGAGAAGAAAAATGCATGGGCTTAAGAATGCAAAAAAATAAATAAATATCAATCATGCTTTCATGTTGGCCAACTAACTCTACATTGTGGGAAGAACTAGACCTCGTCGCGTATGAGTCGGTCAACTCCTCTGTCTCCAAGTGGGATAGGTTGATTATCAAATTTAATTAAAAATTATCTACTCAATATGAATTTATTTAATCAGCTTTATAATATATAAACAAATAAATTTAGTTGTAGACACTAATGAGAATGGTTACTCTAAAAAAAAACAAAGCTAAGAGTTCAGTAGTTATTACTGTTAGGTTCTGATAACTACTAGATATGAAATATTGAAAGTTGACCATCCTAGCCTCAACGATAAAACTCAAATTTATGTATCTTATCCAATCTAATTAAAATTTTAAAATAAACTTAATTTGTAGATCAAATTATCTTAATTGTCACTTAATTACAAGTAAAAAATTCGTCACACTTAATTGCCTTAAATCGCCATCAATTTTACTGACTTTTTACATTTCAAATTAAAGTATGGAAACAAAAGCATGAAAAACGAAAAGAAATTGACACATGCAACAACTTAATATAAAATACTAGTAAGAATGCAGCCATAGACTCTTTAATATGCAGTGAAAGAAAACAAAATACAAACTCGATTAGTAACGAAATGACCCATTTTTTATTATAAGTATGCAAATAGTAGATGAGGTTCCAATAGTAATTGTAAATAGAAGTAACCAGGTATTTAGTCTCGCATGCACTCTACAAGTAACAATGCATTCTAGGTGTTTAACTTTTTCCCATTATTAACTCCCGAGTATGTATAAGTGTACTTGATCAAATTGAACACGTCAATCTTACAAAACTTAAGATGATATTGATCTCAATATGTTAGACTAATGAATCTAACATATATTCATCAAAAATAATGGTGCATGCAATAAATTGTTCCCCACAAAATTTTATGTCATAGATTTTCATTAAAATATATAATTTTATTAGATAATTCAGTTATTTAAGTCAATTTGATGATGATCATCTCTATTTTCTCTTCACATCCTTTTTATTTTAAGATTATCTACTACAAAAATGAAAGTAGGTAAGAAAGTATTTCTCTGGAAGAGTGAAGGTCCCAAAATAACAATTTAGGCATGTTTGTTTGTAAGATTTAATTCTAATAAGGTTAAAATTAAACATGGATAGAAATATTTTTTTATTGAAAGTTGTGAATGATGTGAAATAAAGTTAGTTATTATATTTGGATATGTAAGAGATGTGATATAAAGTTAGTTATTATGTTGGGATATGTGAGAGATGTGATATAAGTTAGTTATTATTTTAATAATGTGTGTAGGATGTGAAATAAAATTAATTTTTAATATTAAATTTTATGTGTGATGTGATATGACAGGTTAAAATTAAATTAGGTTAATTTTTAACTTCAAAACAAACAGAGCCTTTAAGATTATTTTCTCACTCCTTACATAGCAACTAGTCTGAATCACTCGAAAAAATAGGAGTTGGCAAGTTCTTCAACTAAGGATGGCGGACATATCCAAAGTAGCTCTAATATCAAATACTAAAACTCTCAATTCAATGACCATTATAAAAAAAAGTGCAAATGAGTACAATAAGTATTGAGATTAAAATGACATAATTATATAATGCAACCACAAGAAGATCAAATAACAAATAAATGATAGGCGGGATAAATGTAAAATAAAATATCCGATTAAGTTGCCCTAATCTAACTTAAAGCTCTGATACCAAGTTTATGCGAGACAATAATAAGATGATATGAAAAGTTTTAAATTAGTAATTTTTAAGAGCAAGTTTTCAAAATTAAGCAAATTTATTTTCCAAGTTAAAATTTTATGATAAATAAAATTAATTCCTACTAATTAAATTATTTTAAAATTATAATTAAAATAGATTGTTGATAAATTAGAATATATTCAATTAGATTAGCCCTTATGAATTTTATTTCAAGAAATAAGATCCAAAGATTCAAAACATAATTTGGTTTCCTCATAAAATAAAGTGCCAATAGTAATTAAATATCTCAATAGCATTTTTAGGCTCTCGATTAAAGCTCAAAGAAATAAACCAAGTGAACAGAAAATTTTAAACTTCACTCAAAACTCATAAATATCAAAAGCTCTATAGAAATATACCTTAATGTGAAGAATAAATCGGATAAACTTACCATCTAAATAAAATTTTTCTATTACATAATATACCAAGTGCATTTTTGTACTATTTTCATGTTGCTTGGATTCTGCTAATGGTATTATTACATATTTACCGTTATTTTGTATAATTAATCTAAGCTATCTAGCATGTCTAATCTTCTTAATAATTTGATCACTAATTATTGCATCACTAATACAAGTACTTCTTTCTTGACTAAATATGTATTTCATCAATTCAGTTTTTGTTCTATTAAGATGAAAATTTTTAGACTTTAAATTGTTCCTTCACAACCTGAGTTTCACCTTAGCCTTATCTTTAATCTTATCAATAAGGAAAATATCATCTGCGAAAAATATACGCTAAAGCAGCTTATCTTAAATATGTACAGTCAGGATATCCATAACCAATACAAAAAGACATATTAAGCTTCGTGTAATCCACCTATAATAAAAAAGTACTTTGTCAAACCATTGTATTCGCACACAAGTAAGAACTCATTTATATGTCTTTAAAAACTTGAATATAGATAGTACAAACTCTTTTATTTTTTAAAACTCTTCAAAGCATTTTTTTTAAAACTTGATCATAATTTTTTTCTAAATTGATAAAAAATAAATGCAGAGCTTTTGTCTTCCTAAATTTCTCCATTAAACCTCTCAACAAATGAATAACTTTCACAATAGATCTATCAAAATTTTAGAGTATAACTCATTAATTTTATTCCTTTATAGTTACATAATTTTGTGTATCATTTTTATTCTTGTAAATAGATACTAATGTACTTCTTTTCTATTTATTTGGCATTCTTTCAGTATTCAGAATAATATTAAATAATCTAACAAGCCAAAAAACTCTTTTGTCTCTCATACATTTTTAAATATCTATTGTCTATACTTCATCTTCTTTAAAACCTCTAAAGTATAACTTTACTGATACGTTAGATACAAGAGTAATTTTTACTTTTTTATGCTAAGTTCAATAAGATCAATCATATTATTACAATTTCATTGAAAAGCTTTTAAAAGTAACCCATCCATCTACAATGGATTTTTTTTTCATGAAAATTATTTCCTGATCTTAACTCTTAATGCAGTTTACCTAAGTTAACTTTTTAATTTTCCTACCTCTTACATAACATTCCTATATATATGTTTTTCTTCTTTTTTAATGTCCAATTTTTTATATAAATCCTTAAAAATCACATTTTTATACAAATTACTTTTTTAGACTCTCGTCAAGCTACTTTATATTTTTTTCAATTCTCTTTATTCTCACATCTAAGTATTTTTATTATTTGGAGCCTTCCTTTGAATTCTCCCGGCACAACTTCTTCCATCTTACAAATGCAGCTACCAACCATCAGTCACATAAAATCAATTTCTCTCTTTATATTCTACTACACAAGTTTTAGAACTTTTCTCTCAAAAATATTCTCATTCTTTAGATTCAACTACCAAGTTTGAGGGCACCGTTTCGGCTTATTATTCATTCTCCAATTCTTTATCTTAAAATCTAAAACCATTAGTCGATTTTAAGTAGTCATTCATTTGAAATGATCATACAATTTTTAAAATCCAAAAGTTTCCTAATAAGAAAATAAATAACATGCGTTCTTGAAAACTCATCCTTATAAGTGATATGTTCATTTCTTTTCTTAAATAAAATATTGACAATCATGAAATTATAAACTAAGAAAAATTCAAAAAAGATTTTACCCTCATTAGTCTCCCCATACCCACCATGAATATTAAAATTTTCAACAATATTTCAAACATGTCTTTCTACATCTCCTGTGATAAATATTTTTTCCTCTTACGATATTCCATGTATTAACTTTTTCAAACTAGTCTAAATATTTTTTTCTTTATACTCACATCCAAATCTACTTGAAGGACATACACGCTTACAATATTAATAATTATCTCATTGATTACAATTCTAAGGCTAAAATTCTATCTCAATTTTCATCGACTTTCACTACAAGATCCTTTAAGCACTTATCTAGAATTATACCTACTACATTCTTAGTTCCATTATTACCAAAATATCAAAGTTTGAAATATAGACTATTAATTTTTTTGGCTCTCTCCCACCCATTTTATTTTCTAAAAGTACAAAATATTAACTTTCTTATGAATCATAATATTTACCAACTCCATTAACTTGCTTGTCAGTGTGCCTATATTCCAAGTTCTTAGTTTAATACTAATGGCTTGTGTTCTAGTATCTTATATTAGCTTCTTTACCTATATTCATCCATAATGTGAAAACCCTTATTCACTTATCATTACACCCGAGGGCCAATATAGTGACTCCATACACTTCTCACTGCATTCAGGTAATACAGTGTATCACTTCCAAGGAATACTCTAAATTTAGTGCAGTTTTTAAAGAATTTATGACATTTTTGATTCGGTAAGTTTTACGCTGGTTGTCGACTGTTTAACACAACCATTCACGTTTTTCATCCGGGACTTGGGACCTGGCTAAGAAACATTGAATTAAAGAAGCTTTAAATATAAAAAACATAGACAATCTTTGCTTAAGCATATCAATTCTACAAATCAACTTTTACAATTTCCTACAAATAAGGGAGTTAATTTATTGCCAGGACCTTGTAGCTAGCCCAAAAAAGGAAAGAAATGGAAAACTCTATTTTTGAAATTGGGAGTAAAACTTTACGTGATTCTGTCTCACTAAGATGCCAACAAATGATAATATTTCACTTTGAAAGTGGCCTTCCAACCCAATAACAATCAAATAGCTATAGGTGCCTTTTCTTTCACCACTTCTGATACTGAGCTGACAAGCAACTAGTTACACAATTGATATAAAAGTTTGAATTTGAAATCCAAAACGTAGATAACTTCAAATTATAAATATATTCCAACCAAACCTAAATCAAATTTCAACAACTTTAATATATTTGCATACACCTAAGAGTAAAAGCTTGCCACATTGAGGTTTTGTAATTTCAGACAATTTTACAAGGGAAGTCATTATTTAGAAGTAAAGTTGTTTAATGATCGTCAGCAAACAAGATTGAAGAGACGCTTATCAAGAATTTATTGTATGCATGTTTCATGCCATCAAGTGGGCAGTGACTCTAAGTTTATAGTAAGAACTTGTCAAAATTAGTACATGGAATGGGATCAAGGAACAGGAAAGGAGATCAAGAAAGATACAGCAGAACCTTGAAACATCACAAAAAGCTTCATAGATATGGTGGAAGAGCAAAGGTAGAAGCAAACGGCAATCAATATTGGTGATTATGAAAGGAATATTGCTATACCTGAAAGCTTTTCACTCATGAAGCAGGACAAAGCATGTGATATTATTTTAATCTTAGATTTAGCAAATTCAAATAGAAACTAATTTCAAGTAAGTGCAAAATATTTTCTAAACTATGACTTTTCAATTCTACAAATTAACTTATTTTAGAATCAAAATTAAATTGGATCTTTGATAAATAATAATTTATTAAAGTAAATTCGAGCAGTGTCAATTAAATTCACAAGATCAAATCTACGGGTCAAAATTTAAATTGGGTGTCTCACAAAAAACGGTAATTTTCTCTCAAAAAAATATGAATCACTCAATTTACAACTGAAAAGAGTATTTCAGTCGAGCAAATGATTCAAAATAATTGGAAAGAATATAAATCTAAAGAGACTTTACCATTTTTAGATCACCTAAAGAGATTGAGTCAAAGTATGATCTGAATCTGATCAACCAACTGACTTGAACTGATTTAACTCTAGTAACAGAACCCAAATAAGGTTAGCTCCAAATGTGTTGAAGATGAGCCATGGGTCCACAAGCTGTACAACGCAAAAAAGTAGAGTGAAAGTGTGACAACAATAGATCACACACGAGGGAGGGCATGCTAAGCCATGGGGCAGAGCTGGGCGAGGCTGACGCTTGGAGTGGCGTTGTCAGAAGATGGCACATAGATGCGAGGTGGGCTAGAGGACATGAGCTCGACGTGGTCGCAAGGTGCTGATGCCTAGGGATGAGGCAAAGACAAGGTGCTGACAAGATCAACAAGGGCATAGTTTGGCATGCGATGCAGGTGGGAGGTAGTGGGAGCCGAGTGTGTCTAGTGATTGATGCAAGCAAGAAGGGGAAGAAAAATAGCATTTTTCTTTAATTAAATAAAGGATAACTAAGCTATTTTAGGATTCTTATCTAAAGCTAACTTAACACTTTCCTTCATTGGGTATTGACCCTTTGACTTGAGTCTAGGATGACACTCACAACACTACTTTTATTTCATCAACTTTACTCATTTACAAATGCAAACAACCTCATTATGGCAATCATCAGTATTCGTCGGACTCATGTGGCAATCATCCATTGAATCATCCATATTTAACTCTTCAATCATCATTAAACTAGTATGAAATGATATCAAGCATGCTATTGGGGACCTCCATAGTTGGCTCTTCAATTAGCATTAAACAAATATGAAATGATATCAGGCATGCCACTAGGTGTCCCCGCCAATATAGCCCTATAACAGTCACCAAAAAAAGCCTTGAACACAATTCGTGACTCCTACAAGGTCATACTTTACTTTCTTAACTCTTCCAAATGTCAAGAATCTCCAACTTCCATTTCTTTTTTAATTTTAGTAGAACTTTTGAGCTGCTCCAAATATCTACGCTATAGTTATGATTTCATTTGTAGACAACAATAATATCCCAATGTAACAGATCGGGTCTCAACATTTGGATCATTATTTAATATGACAGGGAAAAGCACGGAATTTGGTGAGTGGCTAAAAATGTCATGGAAAAAATTCCATGCCTAAAACTTTATTTTATTTTAAAAAATAATTAAAAAATATATATTATATCTCATACCATATAAACTTTGACATCATACAACAACAACCAAACCTTTATCCTACTAGGTGTAGTCAGCTACATAAATCCTTTATTTTCATTACACTCTAAAAAACAAACAGCAGCTCCTCCTTTAACTCAAACTCTAGCATTATACAATAATTTTATTTTATATCCTACACATTTTTCAATAAATCAACTTTATTTCATATCCAACGTAATTTTTAATATGACTTAACTCACATTTTTTCTATCTTACACTTCTTTTGAAAACCGTCAAATTTTTTTTCTAAACTATCTATTTTTTTACTCCAACCAAACTAACCAATTCCATGAACATCAACATTTTTACAGTTGAATAAAACGTCTATTCTGATTGCATCACCAACTTCTGGAAAGGTTTTTTTTGGGGAAAGGTCAGCACCATCTTCTGAAAGTTAGGTATTCTTACATTATTTCTGGAGCAGTACAAAGAAATTAGTAATTGCTAGGAACGTTTGCAACAAAATAAACAAATATTGAATAATCAGATCAAATAGCAAAGACATGATTATTGTTTCACCGGAGGATGAAGATAATGGCACAAGAATTCCAGGAAAAAGATCTGATGCATGAGTATGATCTAATAACTCTATCAACAATCACTAGATGTATGGCGCTATATACTTCTTAGGCAAAGCAGTTAATCTTCACTTCTTTAAATCTTAATCCAAAATTTGTCAAAAGAAGATCAAAGATCTAAATTCATTCAAATTCAGTACAAACTGCAGAAAGAATAAACCATAGCAGAAAACTTTTGATAACTTTAACCGAATCAATCAGCAAACTTGCTACAAAACAAGTAAAAAAGAAAGAAGAGGGAGGAGAACTTTTCTGCAATAGAAATTATGTGCATTGATAAAATCCCAAGGAAAGCTCGTTGGCATTACTGCTTCATTATAACATGGAATAACTGTCCTCAAAGTTATGCTGACCACTAACCTCTGTACTTCCATATAGATTTAAGATAGTAGTCTCTGGCAAATGATCTTGCAAGGTTTGCCACAAAGCAATAGATAAAATTTCCCCACTAAGTACCAACAGTTTGAGTGAGTTGTGTAGATGTGCACCTGGTGAAATTGCTAAGCAAGGCAGAACTTCCCTCACCAAAGATGGGACGGTGGTAAGCCTGGAAACACCATATGCCTGAAAGGAAATTGCAGTATAAGTAAAAACAACAAACCAATGTAGGGCATAGAGAAGAGAAGGGGAGAAGACTAGAAGAAAGAATAGTAACTAATAATCCAAAGCTCCTAATTGCAAAGATTTGGACTTTCTTCATAGGACATTGAGCCAGACAAACAGGATGGAAAAAAAAAAAGGCTAAGCTACCTAACAAAAGAAATAAAGCATAATTAAAAAATTCTAGAAATAGAAATAAATGCTTAACTACTATTAATAATAAAGTCCACTAATTCTCCTTAATTCTCAAATATTAAATATTTTATCTCCCTTTACACATAAAATAGGTGTCCCAAAAATCACACGCATCACCACCGTCATTCTCCCTAGGCTTAAAAAGTCTCAACTACAATTTGGTAGACTACAAATAGAAATCTGCAATGACTGGGTTCAATCTATGTTGGCAATGGCTCTCATATTGTATCTCCCAAAAATGAGGCCAAAATATGAGCAAAATACATACTTATCCTTACTTTAGTCAAATCCGACAATCTCTGCTATCATGCTTTGGAGTATTCCAATGACTCAACTAAGGCTCTTAGAGTAACCTAGTTCTCTACATAAGATGGATGTTTCAATACAAAAGTGTACTCGCTAATAAGCTTGACCCATCTTGCATGCCTGGGTTCAACATCTTTTGAGACTACAGATTTCACAAAGCAAATGTTCAAAGATTAAAGCAACCGACATAGGGAGTAAGTAAAAACACCAATATCTAAGGTATTGGATAACTAGATTGAGTTCCTCATTGTAAAGTGCTTGAAGCAAAAAATCCTAACAAAAAATCCTAATCTAAAACTCCTAACAAAAAATCCTTAAAGCATCACAAGCCACCTCAAAATCCTTACCAAAACCAGTTCTTAATTGCAGGTGCTTGAGCCAGTTTTTACTTATCTCCTGAAAGGCATTGGAAGTTGAAGGAGTACATTTAAGTTCTCCTTTTTCCAAACATTTTGCTATAAAAGTCATAATCAAGCAAAACCCTCAAATAAATCTCACATAGAATGCCCAAACAGTGGAAATGGCATGACTCAGTAATAGATGTTGGGTGAACGCTCACTTTTTCCAGATTTACAGCAATGCCCAAGGAAGACGCTATAAATCAAAGGAAAAGTACACTAGACTACATGAAGCTATACTTCTTAAGATTAGCATAAAGTTTGGCTTCGTTAAGAGTGAGAAAAATAGTGTGAAGGTGATCCAAATGGTCAAGTTAACAGTTTTATATATTAAAATATTTTCAAAATAAATAATAAAAAATTTGATAAAATGATGCAAGATATGATTCATCACTCTCATAAATGTGCTAAAAATGTAAGACAAACCAAAGGCATGACTACTAGAACCGCAGCGTCGTCTGAATGGAGTTGGTGCTGAGCGTAGAGAAGCAGCAGATAATTACAACTAGGTCCCTCAGCTTCTAACTCTATTACAAACAAGTCTAACCATCTTAATTTGAGTCAATGTTTATCCAAATTGAACCCAATTGACGCCAATTTAAACATAATTAACGCAAATCGACACAAATATAACAAGGTGACTAACAATTTCGCTAGACGATCAGTTCGTCACCTCGTCACCCGATGCGTCGAACCCGTGTTGTCCTCTGTCAATGCAGCTCAACAACCCATCAAATTGATCCCCCCTACCAGCCAAGTTCACAATGCCAACCCATCCGCATTGTGCCTGAATCTACCAAAGTCGCGAAGCCCTCGTCGCCTCCTTGGGTTGCGCGAGATCTTGTGCCTCACGCAAGTCAGACCGAGTAGCGCCCGCATCTGACTAAGCCACTCCTGCTCCCATCCCCTGCAGACATCGGCAACAATTCAAAACGTGCTTCCCGTAAGCCCGCTTGCCTGCCCCAGCCCTAATTGGAGAAATTGCATAGTGGTTCATAAATTTTTAGCTTAGGTATAAATTTCAGCAACCTTTTAATCTGGTTAAATTGAATTCTATAGAATTTTCTGCTCACTTGAGATTTGCTTGAATTTGTTTCACCTGTGTGATTTATCATTATTGAGAGTAACTTAATTACTATTGCTTAAAAATTGTGATAACCTATAATCCTACAGCCCTGTTTCTAATTTGTTGAGAACCGAATTGAGCCATAATCTGAGTTGGTAATTTTTCAATTACCTTCGATTCAATTTATTTAAAAATTTGAAGCAATTAGTTCTGTTGGTTTGATTAATTTCTTATTCCTCACAAAATTTAATTCTAAATTTTCTATATTAATTTATGACTAATCTGCTAAACAAAATTACTGATCTCAGAACTTGCATTATTATTTATTTGTCCCACATCAAATTTAGTATCAGAGCTTTAGGTCAGGTTAGGGCATACTTGCATTTACATTAAATTAAATTAATTTTTTTTATTTTTTTACATGCATATTCGTTCTGATTTTGAATATTCTTTTTTTGACCCCAAATCAAGTAGTATGATTCCGAACTCCAAAGAGCGTTAGCTGAGATTATAGTTAGGTTAGACCGTATGAACAATAGAGTAGATCGACTTGAAGGCCAAAGTAATCAGAAAAGTAAAATTGATCAACCTAGACAAAATGACAGATCTAGAAAAACTGAGCATAATCCTATGGGTTATCAAGTTTGAGAGACATGTGAGCTAGAAAAAAGTAACTAGCGTGGCGTGAAAGTAATAGTTGACTGGACCCAAAAGTTTATATAGATTGGGAAACTGACATGGACCATTATTATAAATGGTATGATATGTCAGAAAGTCAAAAAGTTAAATTTGCAAAGATAGAACTCACTATGCAAGCCAAACTCTACATAAATAATATTGAGCGAACCTTGCAGTACGATCAACAAGAACCTATTGGATCGTGAAATGAGCTTAAAACGAAACTTAGAGAGATGTATGTCCCCATCTCATACTAGCATCATCTATTGGATCAATGGCAAAGGCCAACTTAAGGCAATAAGACTATCACTAAATACATTGTGAAATTTAATAAATTTTTTATGTGACGCGATGTTCAAGAGGACCCAGAAGTCACATTTTCTAGATTACAATTTAGACTTCAGGATGATATACAGCGCAACATTACTATGAGACAAATCCCAATACTTCAACAAACTTATCAAATTGTCAAGATCTTGAGAGGTATCAACAGCCGATCATACTTTGTAAAGTTGATCTACGTTCGACTACAACTCCCAGAAAGTCCTGCCTTTGGGAGCAAAGCCAACTGATGGCTCACCAGCCACCAGCTGCCCTTCTACCACTAATAAGAGCAAGGCTATTATTGGAGAAATCTCTCGTAGTCGTGGTGGTTGTTCTATACGATGTTTCAGGTGTCAAAGAATTAGTCACATAGCATCTGAATATCCCACAAGAATAATGATTATAGAGCAGGATGATGATTCTCCAACTTATACAGATAACCTACCCACTTATATGGCTGACTTGTAACGATTTTAAGGATCCCAAAAATAAGACTTTAGAATATGTTGGATTTATTTGAGTCTGAATCTCATAGTGATCCTAAAATCAAAGTTGTCAGATGCGCTTTGACCTATCCCAAAGAGAGTGGTGATTAGCACAAAACTTCAATCTTTCACACCAACATAAAAATTAATGAAAAGGTGTGTAAGATTAGAATTGATGCTGGAAGTTGTGTGAATCTGATTGCCACAACTACTGTATCTAAGGTTAGTTTAACTCCTTAAAGTCATCTCAATCCATATAAGATATCCTAGATTAATGTCTCTTCCTTGAAAGTCACACATCAATGCTTAGTCTCAATGCAATTCAACGCTTATCAGGACAAGGTTTGGTGTGATGTCCTACTAATAGAAGTTGGTAGCATCATTTGGGTAGATCTTGGTTGTATGATTTGGATATCACTCTTCGAGGACGATCGAATTTCTGCATGTTCACCTATAAAGGTGACAATCGTGAAAGGTCCTTCTCCCCCTAAGGCCATTAGCAAAAAAATATTCAAGCAAAAAAGAGACCTCAAAGAAGAAAAATCTTCACTTAATCAGCACTCAAGAGTTCGAAAAAAAAGTGAATGAAACTTACTTAATTTGAGTTGTTGCTGTTAAGGAAGTAAAAGAAGGTGATCCAGATAAACCCCACCCGAAGCAGCTCCTATACCTAAGGAATTTGCTAATGTACTCCAGGATGATCTTCCTGATCGCTTGCCCCCCATGTGTGATACGCAGCACGTAATTGATCTCATGCCTGGGGCAACACCACCAAATCTTCCGCACTAAATGATGCAAGTGAAAGGGTGTAGAGCAAGGAGTCTGTGGTGCCAGTGGAGAAACATGGGGTCATGCAACAAAAACATCAACGTGACAACTAAGTTTCAGAACACCATCGGCTTAGCAGCACTATACGATCCAAGGAAAAACTAACTTTAATACGACAAAGCAAGAGGGTTTTTAGAAAGAGGACATGAAAGCAATACTCAAAGTGAAGAAGTCCCTTTTATTCGTGAGGCTTGAATAATGGAGACGCTCACAGTGAACACAAGAGACAATAAAACAGGGAGCACTAATGAACAAGATTTTAAAATGCAGCTTTGCTTTCGAATTCATTTGCAAATTGGAAGTATAAGTTTTAGTAGTTTCGATAGTTTCAACAGTTTCAACTTTGCCAGTTTCGACAAAATGAATATCATTATCTTTGCTTTCTTATCCAAAAATTTAGGTTTTACAAAACTATTTCCTAAGAAGGTGAGCGTTTCGACCGAAATGAAATCGAGTTTTGAATCAATTTTGATAAAGCTCATCAATCTCAGCGGAAGCTAAAACTTTGCTAATGAGATGATGCGTATCGACGAATGGGAACCTACGACTACACGGTGCACTTGATGCAAGACGAATTATGAAGCACTAACCACGCCGTGTCCATGTCAGATACACGGACACTCGGGGATACACGAGGACACGCGAGGACACCGTATCGGACACGCCACGTGGCGTGTCCTAATAAAATAATATTAAAAAACTTTAAGGACACTTCTTGGACACGCAAGGACACTTTAAGACACGTTAGAACACTTCTGAGATACATGACACTTCTAGGATACATAAGATAGAATTGGATATATTTAATATTAATGTTAAATTTATTTATTAATATTATATATTTTTAATAAGATTTATGGATATATCTATCTCGTTTTTTTTATTATCGTTAAAATTTTATTTAATAAAACTAAAAAATCTATCCTTATTATTGTTAAAATTTTACCTAATATAAGTTAAAATTTTATCTAATATAAGTCAAAATTTTAAGTTAACCAAGTTAAATCAAATTTATTCCTCTTTTGTTGCCCTTAAGCCTTACGAAAATGAACTAATCACAAAAAGTTTAGAACTCCGGCTTCACCTTTATTTTTTTTTCATCAACACCGAGAGCTCTTACTTTTTCTTATTATTGTACTCACTGTGATTGTCCTAATAAGCAAAATTGTATTTTCTCTTATTCAAAGTGAACTCTAAATTTATATCTCAAATATTTTTAATGCGACGGTGTTTGTTCTCGAGTTCTCATCTTAATTTTATGAGACTTCAGTACTACTTACAAGTTATTTATACTTAAAAATTTAAGTTTGTATTATATTATATAATATATATATATATTTAAGTAAAATTTTTTATTTCGTATAATACTATTTTACGTTGTCATTATGCCGGTCCCGTGTCCTATATTTTAGTAAAATCGTGCGTAGCTGTAGGTGTCGTGGTTGTGTCCGTGTCCCGCGTCGTTCT